>JAVDOI010000016.1:9081258-9228758 GCA_032191485.1 Leptoclinus maculatus
TCAAATTTATAAGGTGATAATGTGTAAATGTTTGTGCTAAAAAATGTATTCTTGCTGATTTAAGTGAGACAGAGTTACAGAAAATGTACTTTTATCAAGTAATCATTTAAAGCTATTCATTGAGCAAAGAATGTTTTCTGGTTCCAGCTTGTACAATTGTATCAGCCAGCACACTGGAAACATTGCATTTGTTTGTATCTCCATGAAACAAAACCAAGGATTAGCATAATGGCTAGCACCACACTTTTCTAGTATGCACATTATCCACGTTTTAACAAGCTTCCACAACAAATCTGCTGCCTTTGCCTTTCTAGATCTCATGACAACATGCACCCATAAACTCTCCGGTTTTCCAGGACTGAGGACGCTTCAGCGGGGTTTGTTTTCAGTGATAGCTCACGTCACCTAAGACTAGCCAAAGTCTTTTTTATCTCTCTTTGTCTGTTATCGTTACAATATCTGAAAGAGACAGACATGTGGAAGTAAGATGATAAAAAAGAGAAAAGTAATGTGTTCGGTGTTTCATCATGAAATGATGTCTGTCTTCACATTGGATTTTCCTTTTAAGAGATCTTAAGGTGCTCAGACCTCGGTGTCTATGTGCCAAATAATGTCTGAACAGGATTATAGATGCCTGGTGCCTCTTTGGAGCCGCTCTTTGGTCTACCTGATATTGGAATTCCCTTAAACCCCCACCCAGCCCGCCTTTGTGTTCTTGCCGCTAAACCCACTTCTCATTCTTCTGACTTATTCCCACTTTTTCTAACTCCGCCCTGAGCCCAGCAGAGTCTCCGGAAAAGCTCGGAGGTTGCATGTGATTGTGAGGGGCGATCTGCTGCTGCTGAATAATGGGCTTCCTCTCCTGGCTAATATTGGCGTTTACGAACAGACTTACCATACCGGGATTATTTCCCCATCACTGACCCCACTTCTGGATCCTGTTAGCGAGCAACCTCTCTCTGAACCCTTTTCTTCAGTCAGTTTTGCTCTTACTGATCCTGGGCCAGTTGGTGGCATGTGGAGGATAAACTCTCACAACCACTTGGTTGTATTTCCAGTTCCTGTCAGAAGCAGTGAGGATGCTTTAAAGCCATTCAACAATCGTTTGATAGTTTTAGAGTGTCAGGAAGTGGTGTAAAGTGGCCCTGGGTTGACCCCGTAATAGCTGGCTGCAACACTATTGGAGTTTATTTTTGAACGACGAATCAAATGCCTCGCTGACAGAAACGCCTCATGAAAGACTATCAGAATGATTTCAGGCACTTGAGATGTTTTCTATTTTTAGTGACAATGTTTCCTCTCTGCTTGTCTTCTGCTGCTGACAGCAGAGGAGGATGTGTGTAATGAGGAAGGTGGAGGAGTGGAGGAGTGGTAAAAGTATTTTCACTTTCTCAGAGGAATGTAGCCAAGAAGTAGAGGAGAGGAGGGCTTCAATAACTTTAAGAAACAACCAGTGAGCAACATCAGAGGGGGAAATTAGCTTTTGGGATTTATTGCCCGAGTAGCCAGAACAAAAACAGACCCTTGGAGGTCAAAGGGGTGGGAGGGCAGAGTTAGACCAGCTCCCCTCCACTCATCAGGGGGTGACAGGGTTAGCGCTGAGGGGGGGGATCACGGTTGACGGTCACACAGGGTTGTTAATTCTATTATCCCTGCCTGAGAGGTCCTTGTCAGGCCTGGGAGTGAAGAAGAGGTGGGTACGGCTAGATAAAAGGTGAAAGGAGGTTCTGAAGCGTGATTATTTTTTGGCATGGGAAGAGCTCACATACCACACATATCTTAATCTCCTTGACTCATGTGTGCTCATGAAGTCTGTCTCCTTTCTTTCACTCCTCCTCACTCCCTGTCGCATACTCACAGACATGCTCACGATTTAGTCAATATGTAGCCGGCAGGAGTTCAACCACCCTGCTGTGTGATCATTCACAAATAATTAGACAGATTTTTTTTTTTTTTCCTCAATTCCCATGTAGTGCTGGATAAGACACTTTTTGATCTGACAGCAACATCGTTTGAAGCATACTGAGGCCCCGGGGCTAACAGAATACAAGCTATTGTTTCACAATGTTGTGCTGCACTTAAAGTTAGAGGAACTTTTAACTGGTAATGAAACAGACTCAATGCAATGCTGATGACCTACATAAGTAAACGAGACCATCAGCAAGACGATTGGCTGTTTTTTATATAGTTATTCTTAATGCTTGCTTGGAGGGAAAGGATGCAAGGGAGAACCAGAACCAGGACTGCATGTAGTAGGCTGTCAGATAATGGTGCAGCAAAATTAAAGGTTCGGAAACACTACCACTTCACACCAAAATCAACACAATCAATATCAACACAAAATAGTAAATGTTTAAATGTTTTTTGTTCGTAAATGGTAAATGGACTGTACTTGTATAGCGCTTTTTCCGACCACTCAAAGCGCTTTAACACTGCTTGTCATCATTCACCCATTCACACACTGTAAATGTACGCCGTACGTGTGTGTGTGTGTGTGTGTGTGTGTGTGTGTGTGTGTGTGTGTGTGTGTGTGTGTGTGTGTGTGTGTGGGTGTGTGTGTGTGCGAGAATGTCAGTCAGTATGATTGTGTTCGTGCCGGCAGTGTGCACACATAGATGGCATGGATTATTCCACTAGGCCAGACAGATTTGGGCTTGGCTCCACAGACTGAGGATATGTGTCCCCTCTCTGTCCCCCCCCGGAAACTAACACTGATAATAGTATCTGCAAATGGAAGACTTAATCTGCTGCCCCTTATTATTGTGTTGTTAATAATATGTATCCATGTTTCTCATCCTATAAATAGTGCAGTGACCAAGTGAGGCGATTATTTCTTTCTTCAAAGATAATTTGATTGGCGTGTGAGCACTGTGATCATGACACAGTGAAGCGACTATAGTTTTCAAATCCTTTTAGAAGTAATACACGGACGACTGCTCACCGGGTTCAGACAGGGACATTCAGGAAAATCGCAGAGCAGCTGCAGATGGTGATGACCGTGACTCATCCTCAGTCTCTACTAAATCCATCCGCTTTTTCCTCTTCCTGCCTCGTTAATCACACTGACAATTATTAGTGGCGTCACCAGAGACATAGAGTGTATTTAATGAGGGATGAGCCTTTACTTGGGCGTCTGGGGATGTGATGTTTCAAATAAACAGCTGTTAAGTGGCTCTAGATAATGAGTTTTGTGAGTGGCAACATGCCTAAAATCAACAAATAATTTGGCTTCATAGATGAAATTGTTTTTAATTGTGATAAGTTTGTAAAGTAAATGTGTCACATTTTGATATTGCAGTTAGTGAAGACGATGCATTCAATGATTGATGAATTTGAACAATTTAAGTATATTGGTGAGATGATTTTCCGCACAATTCAAAGCTGAAAGAATAGCTATTTATCACATAATGAGTCTAATTCACATATTTTTAACACATGGATGAGATGCCGAGCACCAATCACATTAGAGACTGTCAGCGCCCTGCAAGAACCGTGGTAATTATGTTTCTTGTTTAATTAAAGCGTATGACATCTACAGTAGAAAGCTCTAAGGTGCAAATAATACAATTATTAATAGCAGATTTCCATTTAGCTGCTTGAACTCAGAACTTGCAAATGGAAAACGTATTTAAACATGCAGCACCCAGAAGTTAAATGAAATGCAGCCATCATTCATTTTATTATTTACATTTTATTATTTACACCTTTCCTACTGTCTCGAGTCAAAGAAAGACATTTTTGCACAGGTGTAACTGACAGTGGTAACGAGGGCCGGTTCCATTCAAGTGGAACAATATGATCCTGAAACACATAGATGGAATCCAGCCGTCATCAAACTGTCCAGTTAGGACAGTGAGGAAAAAATGTCACTTCAGTAAATCTTTAGTCGGTGTATCCTTCTCTGGAAATATGTGGAAAATACAACTCAAGAGTAAAACTCAATTCATAATCTTTACTGACTAAAGCCAGCTGCTTGACAGCGATAGCTCATAGTTGTAACACTTCTTTTTCTTGTGTCTGCTTGCACATTTACTTCACTGCCCCCAGAAATCAGTGAGAGTTGATCACCTAACACTAACAGTTCAGTCTAGACTCTGGTGAAATATTTTAAAGATGCTGTGCTTGTAGGTGTCAGTTTTCATCGTATCATGTCTTCTATCTCTATGTGTTGCTGCGCAGCCTAAATTCAAACTGCTGGAGTTTCACTGGTTTTCACACAGTGCAGCTCTTTGCTGGGTCCTAGTTCCTGCCCTGTTAGTGCATAATAATACAACCACTAATAGAAATATGTATTATAATGATTATAATTATGATAGCTTTGTTTGTATTTATAAGTGCTTATCAAAACAAAGTGCTTCACATACAAAACAAAACACAGCAATAACCAAATAAAATAGTAAAACCCATAAAACAAAATAAAAACTAGAGTCAGATGAAATCACGGAAATTCATTGTAAAAAGTACTGGAAACCAGTGTAAAGAGGCTAAAACCAGGGTGATGTATTTGAACATGTTTACTCTGGTTAACATGGTATACATGGTGTATATTTTGCGTTATGAATCACTCAGATAAGGCAGAATAAATTATTTAGGAGAACTTTATTTACATTTTAGTGGGCTAAAGGGCCATAAACTTGGCTGTGACGTCATTGGCAGTTAGAAGAAAGTATTATGTGTTATAAATATTCATCTGTTGCATTTAGAGTCTGAAGACCTTTTCTTGTCTTCTCTCTCAGAGTGTGTGGTGTGTCTGACGCCGTCGGGGTGCCATGGCTTTGGTTCAGGCATTACCTGTGACCGTGACTGACCACCCGAATCCAGGTCTCGACGTGCAGCAGTGCCGGCCACTATCATCCCATTCCCCCTCAGGCCCCTGCCCCGGCCCCTGTGGGCCCTGCAGCTCCGGGATCGCCATGGGTTCTGTCAGCAGCCTAATATCAGGCCGGACGTATCAGGAGAGACACTGCCGGGCCGCCAGCGAATTCGCCACCAAGTCACGACGCTCCACGCCGGCCACCAGCTGCTTCCGGCTCCAGGATAACACCCTCCGCAGCGGGAGCTCCCTGGAGCAGCTGCTGGTCATCAGCAACCAAACGCTTCCCCAGGCTCAGGTTCTTCCTCCTCCTCCGCCGCTGCCCACCAAGAAGCAGCCCCGGCCTGGTAACTCTGCTGTGACAGGCGGTGGAATGTCTGCTGGAGCAGTAGATGGTGGCACGAATGGAAACTTGTTGTTTGTGAGCGACGAGGTGGTGATTGGAGACTGGAACGATAACCTGGTAGTGGCAGCTGCAAGCCCCTGCAGTGACTCAGAGGACCAAAGGGACAACAGGACTCTGAATGGCAACATTGGAGGGCCTCCTCCCAAACTCATCCCAGTGTCCGGGCAGCTAGAGAAGGTAAGAGGAGCAGACTGTAGCGCTAGACCGATAGATCGGTCAGGCAGAGATACTTAAAGTCATAAATATCAGTGTCAGTATCGGCCTCAAAGATCCAGTATCAGTTGAGCTACAGTAGATAGTGCTCCATGTACACAATCTGTGAGATGCGGCTGAAAGCTCTTGAAAAAGCTTAAAACGTGTATATGTAAGCAAAAAAGTAACTCTTTAAACTCCTTCTTAGAGTAGGGTCTAACAAATTATATTTGTTTCACCTGAAATTATTATTTTGAATGTGACATTTCGGGCAATAGAGTGGAATAGAAAGTAGAAACACTACCTCACTGGAAGTGTTTAAGCTCTTTTGAGCGTGATACTTAATCCCTACCAGCTCCATAAGTGCTGTTTGTGCTTCTTTAATTACAGCTCAAGACATTAAATATCATAGCGAGGACTTTTTCCTCTGCTTTCCCCTAGAATACACACCAATGTGAGCATTTCTACAGCAGATTACCTCAGCTGTTTAAATTGGCTATTTATTTCAATCGATCCAGAGAGAAGCTTAATAACTGGCCTCACGGCTCTGATGGATCATTTGACGGCTGCTCCCCTTGCAGACACATCATGATCAATGTCAGAGCTTGCTTACATTCACATTATATTTAGTGAACCCTGAGGAAGATTGCTAAGAAAAATGCTTCCAGAACATATGAGGAGCTTTCACCCCCTCTTGTCTTTGTCTCGCCTCTTCCTCCAATCTTCTCCCTCTTTGTTTCTCTGCCCTTTAATCCCCTCCCTCTCTTGCCTGTCCCTCTATATCTTAGATGATCATTAAGAAAATTGCTTAATGAAGCTCATGAATATCAATTAAACCAAATTAAACAAATCAGAGCCTGGAGGGGTGACCTGCCAGCATATCACTCACCTCTCTCTAATGAGTTTTATTCAGCCGTTGCTAATTAGCGCTGCTGAGCTTTTATCAACCACTAATGCTGTTTTTTTATAATTATGTACTTTCAGAACATGGAAAAAGTGCTGATCCGTCCTACAGCGTTCAAACCGGTCATTCCCAAGAATCGTCACTCTGTGCAGTACTTGTCACCACGTCCAGGAGGCAGCAGTCTGTCAGAGAGCCAGGCCAGCCTCAACCTCCTGCTGCCCCTTGGAGGGTCCAATGGCACCAGCGGCGTGAACGGCATCGCAGGGAGCACCAGTTCCAGCTCTGAAGGGAAGCGCAACTCCTACAGCGGAGGTCGTAATGCTCGGGGCAGCCAGTCCTACTCCATGTCAGATTCGGGGAGGAACTCCCTCTCCAGCCTCCCTACTCACAGCAGCACAGGCTACAGTCTGGCCCCCAGTGAGGGCTCCAGCTCCGGGTCTGGCTCCGGGGTCCAGCTGGAGCCCGTGCAAGGCTTGGGCCGAAACACTTCAGGTGTAAGTGGGAGCCACGGCCACACTAACTCAGACAGTGGACGCTCCTCATCCAGCAAGAGCACAGGCTCGGGGTCGCTAAGTGGGCGCGGGCAGCCGCTGTCGGACAGCGGGTCCTGTGGACACTCGCCGCCACTCGTGGAGGGCTACGAGGCGGTGGTGAGGGAGCTGGAGGAGAAACTGAGGGAACGAGACCTGGAGCTCCAGCAGCTCCGGGAAAATCTGGATGAGAATGAAGCTGCCATCTGCCAGGTGAGACATAAAGACACCCGCCACGCCAAACTGACCCAACCTATGACCTTTAAAACACCACATCAATACCTCGATATAATGTGAGTACAGATAAAACATTGACCTCTGACCTCTCACTCGGGTCTTCTGCTCTGAAAGGTGTATGAGGAGAAGCAGCGTCGCTGTGAAAGAGAGATGGAGGAGCTGAGACAGAGCTGTGCATCAAAGATGAAGCAGGCTTCTCAGAAGGCCCAGAGGGCACAGCAGGTGCTACAGTTACAGGTATGCCAAGTTAAAACCCTTTAAAAACATTTACACAGAGAGAAAGAGGTTCAACTTATTTTGCTAGTCTTGTGCTTTAGTTGCGAGTCTAGAGATTCCTTCTTCGAGGGAGCATGTCTTATTCTACATCAAACATATCTGTTTCAGTATTTAAAGCCGTTGTAAAATATGGATCTCTGTGTGTCGTCAGGTATTTCAACTACAGCAGGAGAAAAAGAAGCTGCAGGAGGACTTCTCCTCGCTGCTACAGGACAGAGAGACGCTGGAAAGGAGGTGTGCCACCATCCAGAGGGAGCAGACACAGCTGGGGCCACGTCTGGAAGAGACAAAGTGGGAGGTGAGTGAGAGTCAGACACCGGAGAGGTGTTGGGTGAGGGTGATTAAAGTGATTAAAGGTCACTCTTTGAGTCTGGCAGGGGATCTTTGCTTTGATTTACTGATAAAAGCATAAAATGCCTTCAAAAGAAAGGTGTCAGAGTTAACCTCATAAACAACTAAGCTTGAAAGAATCTTAGGTTTACCTTGAAAGAGCAAGCAAATCTAAAATGTCAGTTTGTAACCTGTCATAAGAGACCATTTGTTCTGTATTTTCAGCACTTCCACCTCTCTCTCTAACGTTCTTGCTCGTGACCCTTCAGGTGTGTCAGAAGTCAGGAGAAATCTCCCTCCTGAAGCAGCAGCTGAAGGAAATCCAGTCCGAGCTCAGCCAGAAGGCCGGAGACATCGTGATGCTGAAGGCCCAGCTGAGAGAAGCCCGTTCTGAGCTGCAATCCAGCCAGGCTCGATCCCACGAGGCCGGGCTGGCCGTGCGGACACGATCTCTGGAGCTAGAAGTCTGCGAGAACGAACTCCAGAGGCGCAAGAGCGAAGCTGAGCTGCTCCGGGAGAAACTGGGCCGTTTGGAAGAGGAGTCAGCCCGCCTCCGTGACACTCTGTCCAACTACAGCGGACACTCTCTACCTGGAAATCTAAGCATGAAGGGGCAATGCATGAGCCTCTCCCTCCAACAGGGTAGAGGAATGGCAGGGAGGGGCGGTCCCAGTCCGTCTTTGTACCGAGATGCAGAGGAGACTCACCTTGTCTGGGGAGGGGAGAGTGATGAAGCCAAGGCTCAGAGGCAGAACGCAGAAGCAGTGTTGGGATTCAGACAACAGGTACAAGGTTTTTATTAAATAATGAAAATGTCAGAGGAAAATATTGTACTTTTTACTTGGTAGTACTTCTGTACTTTTACTTAATACAAGATAAATATAAGATGTACCTGCGATGGAGTATTTTTACACTGTCGTATTACTTTCACTCAAGTAAAGGAACTAAATACTTCTTCCACCACTGAAACGGAGCAGTTTCTAACATTTCTCTCTCGTTCTCTCAGGTGGACAGGCTGAAGGCTGAACTCATGTACGAGAGGAGGACCAGTGAGGAGCAACTGTCACGGTTTGAGGAGGAGAGGAGGGTGTGGCAGGAGGAGAAGGAAAAGGTAAAAAGGAGGAAGGAGAAGATTTTCTTTTTTGTGTTTCTTAGTGATTGACTTTCAATCTCTGTCATTTTCATTCAATGTCATACAGGACAAAATAGCTTACTCTGATCCTCCCTACTGATTTACTTACTTCCCGTACTTCCCTCCACACAGGTAATCCGCTACCAGAAACAGCTGCAGCAGAACTACATCCAGATGTACCGCAGAAACCGGGATCTTGAGCGAGTGATGAGGGAGCTGAGTCTGGAGCTGGAGAACAGGGACATGGAGGACTATGAGGTTCACAGTGGCAGCAACGACATCCACTTTGAGGAAATCACCGCCACTGAGATCTAAACAAACACACACACACATGCTCTTATAGTAATATGTGCACAGAAACATAGAAACACAACACACAAAAGACTCTGGGGATGTCAACCAAACATTGAAGTCCAGGCCAAATACTGCACTATCTTCAACATGGCTTTACCTGGACCACTGAGCATTCACAACTCGTCACTGTCAAAAGGGAAATCTCCCAAAGGTGCATTCTTACTTCAGTACTCCAATAAATCCTTATAAAGTGTCCCTTCTGGCACTTTTAACAGGTTTTACTCTACTACAAAGCCAGCACAAAGACTTATTTTCTTCTGTGGGAACAAAAGCAGTGAAGAAAGTCTCTCTTCCTCAGACCACGTTCAAATCAGGGTATCAAAAATAGTCGGGAACTTGAAGCAAAAAAATTACTTACAGGCACAGCAGTGTGGTCAAAGTGCAGTCACCCCTTTTCACGAGAGCACACAAGGTTAAACACCCGGCCACCAGCATGTAATGATGCGTCATGACAGCAGTCCCATCAAACACTACCGCTGCTGGCTATTAATGATGATCTCATCAACCGTCCAAACAACAACAGCAACTGCACTAGTCCTCCAAGTAACTGCCGAAGGGAAACTAACACCAAACATCTGCTCTTTGTATTTCATGGTGTTCAGAGGATCAGCAGTTCATTTTAAAAATGATAAAAGGATAAGAACATTGTTGTTCCTGTGCAGTGTGTATTTAAAAAAAGAATGTATTGTGACTGTTATCACTCCAGAGAAATGCAGTATAAATGGTCATCACAGCCAATTAAAGAATCTGCTCACCCAGGGAAACATGGTACCGTTTTGCACAGCTTTTCTGTGCGGTTTTGTTCGGGATACAACTCGTTTGCTTGTGGAGCAAATCATCAAACTTTCAACAAACCAGTTTTGACATTCACACGTGGACATCCTAATCTGTCATTTCCCAGACCAGGAGGACACAGAAACCAAACGTTTAAAAGACGCTGCTTATGACTTCTAGACCACCAACATTCTTGCTGTTGCACCCGACCAATGTGTCAACTCAGACAACACAGCAAGCTCTGACATAAACGTGCATTTTACAATGATGTAGCACGATAGGAAGCAGACTGTAGCATGGAAGATATCACCAGGATGCTGTTGATTCTCCTCTCTCTCTCTCTTTCTATTTCTGCCTTTGTCTCTATGTCTGCTCTCTCTTTCCATCTCTATCTCTGCTTTTTACTCAACTATTTTTATAACAGTCAGCAGTCGGTATCAGGAAGCTAAAAATGGAGCTTATTCTTTCAGTTCGGTCGTGACGTCACTGAGAGATTTAAGGCATGCTTATTCAGAGTTTCCTTTTATTCTCTCTCATTCCCATTTTGTGCTCTTTATTTAGCTTTTGCCAGCCAAAAGCCAAATAACACTTCTTCGTTTCCCCTAGACTATAATCTTCACTGACTGCTATACAGGTAGCAAGACTGGCATGCCTGCATGTCTTTGTTATATCACATTTTAGAAGATGGTGGTTCAGATAGTGGTGAGGTGAGAATTTGCAGATGCAGTAGCTCCAGCGCTGAGTGTCCTCGAGGCAAGTTGGCTGTTAAAGAACCGGAATATAAACCGGTGGGGAGCATGTTAACATTTGAAGCTGGGTTTTTTTTCACGGTATATGCAGGGCTGTGTATAACACTGAGCATGATGGGTCTATAGGCTGAGAACTTTTATTTTACAAAGAGTCTATATCAAGGAATAACAGTTAAATGGAAATCTATATAATGGAGGAGATGTTGTATATTTTTCTATATATAGCACCTGAAGATATTTTGTTGTAGTACTGATATAAGTGTGGGTTTAATATACAACGTATAAAAAAACTTCTATATGTACATAAATATATATATCACATACCAATATTTCAAATGATGGATCAGTTATAAATGGAGGCGGCAGCATAGAAAGAGTGCACCTAATACTGTAATGCATGAAGATATGTTTACATTATGTAATCTGTGTGACACAAACTTTGCAGCTGACAAACACAGTTGGGAGTTTTTATTTTAGGCTCAGTTTTGACCTGTTGTCTCTCCATTTTCATTGATCTTTCATTTGATTATCAGTATCATAATATCACACCGGTTCATGTCTTCATCTTTGGGTTTCGTGCTCGTCGTAAGTTTATAAAAGCATGAGACGGGTCCTTTTTGACTGACTTCTTCGTTAAGTTGAGGTCAGAGCTGATGCAAACCAAGAAAGTGTTATGTTTCTTATACTTGAAAACTCAATCGAACCCCTTTCAGAAAATGTGATCAGCATATTTGATCGGTCTATATTTTGCATGACCTTACCACATTCACTGTGGTTTGAGAGATTTTGTAGATTATTACAAGCCTGCATCAAATAACATAAAGCCATGGGAAGTGACTTTGATTGGAGCAAGTTGTGTTTGCCCCACCATATTTAATTTGTCAACAAGACCTAGACTGTTACTCGCTCACCACAGATGAGATTCAGATTAACACAGGTGATGCAAACCAAACTGAAATGTACTGTGTGCGTCTCTGACTTTCGCTTTTTCCTCACATCTCAGTTCTCTTCATCGTTGCATAACTGTTTTTTGTGTAAATATGTAAAACACTAAATAGTATAACAGAGTGACATTGTCTTTTATTTAGACAAAATATCTATTTCAAATGTAGCCACTGTGACTAGACCAAAGCAACGTAACACATTTTCTTTTTTTGTGGCATTTTTCTCATCCTTTTGTGTGCATTTTTTTTAAATGTTTACTTACATTGTGTCTTCAGTAATTCATAAAGTATGTAGTTGTCCATGTATATTTTTACGTGTACATTTCTTGTACAAATGACTGTGTTTTTAATTAAAGAACAAGTTGTCACACCTTAATGTTACTGTTGATTTAACTGCTTTTTTACCTGAAACACATCAAGTGTGAGCAAAGTATACTGAATGAATGTTTATTGCAGTTAAGTCAAATACCTGAAGCACTTTGTAATAACTCAAAGGCATAGACATGCTCAATTTCATCTTTAAATTGAATTGCCTGTCTGAATTGAAACATTTCACCTTGAGCTTTCCGACTTTCTTTCATTTATCAATTTTTTATTTTTTTTTCCCCCACCGGCCATCTGCAGAAGTAAGGCACTACGCACACTGATTCCAGTTACCTTGCTGCCCATATCTCCTCTACCCTACATTGATTTAAACTGTGCCACTGGCCTTCATGTCCTGCATTTCTCATTGACATGTTTTTCCAACTCCTCCACATGTCTGCATAAACTCAGGCCACAGCGTGGTGTAATTAAGCCTCTAAAGTGGCGGATTGCTCCAGAGCACAAGCACTTCTGCCAGAAAAATGCAGCACAAAAATACTGAGCAGCAATTTGTAATAATCCCCCCAGACATCCACTAAACCCAAACTATCAGTTTTGACATAATACAGGGGTTTAATCTGGGTATAAATCTCTAAATCTCATAACACAGGCTGGGGTAATCTCCCTCTGGCAGGCCTGCGGGGCTGCAGGACTGAGATGCTCCAACTGAAAAGTGCAGACCACTGGCTCCACAATCAGCAGAGGTCATGTTAAGTTTGCCTTGTGTCAAACAGTGGCACAACTTTAACCAAGGAGGAGTTCATGAACCACATGATCTTATCATAAAACACATACTTACTTTTTGTCTAGTTAATGTGCAATATATGCGTTTAGTAAAAACAAAGCAAAAAAGTAAAAAAAGTGATCAATAACAATGTTAATCTGGATAAATGAACTGTTTCAACATGTCCACCGACATATTTACTGTCATAACTCTGCCTTACAGAGGACAAATGCTTCTGTACATCCATTCCTCTGCACTATGACCAGAGATCTATACGTTCCGTATCCTCTCTTCTGGAGTGAACCCTGTAGTTTATTCACTCCCACAGGAGTTGCAGGTTTTGGTGTCCTTCATGCCTGAACTGCAGTCTAACTGTGAGGCACACAAAGGTTAGTCTGCAGGTCTCCTGGGGCTGGTGGGGGTTGTAGGGACCTTGGAGACCTTGACCACAAAAACCATTGTGTCTTTGGCCTTGTTGCTGAACGCTCTGCGAATTACATCCACCGCGTGCTGATGAGTCACTCCCTGCAGACTCTCGCCGTCCACAGACAACACCTCATGCCCTGCCTGCAAATGCAAACACAGGACAAACAGCTTAACATGCAAAAACTCTTTCTAAACAAAGAATAGGATTGATTATTATTCATATGTCATGATTACGTGTATCTGTGTATGTTTTCCTTCCCATCTGTATCTTTTTTTTCTAAAACAGTCTGTCCCTTATACACAGTTCCCATAAATCTGCACTGATTGTGTCCCTTGGCGGGAACCTGATTTATGCCAGAGAGAATTGGGGCTCTCCCGTTAGTTTAATATATTCACACTGAAGGCCGTCACTAGTGCACATATAAAGTTTCCCCTTCAGCACAAGGTTGTTGAAAAAAGAACATACACTGAGACAACCACACACACACACAGCTGGGACCGCTTTCTCGTTGTTTCCTGCAGGATGCGAGCAGAGAGTGGCAGAACTTTGGAGGCCTGAGGAGAGGAACTTCCTCTGATGTCATCAGCATTTGACGAGGATGCACCTGCCTCGTGTGCTCAACCTCAGTGAAGGTTAGCAACACATAACACAAACACACAAGGCCATTGTTGTATTTCCACCAATCACGTCTTTTCCCTTTCCCTTTTCCTTTCCAGTGATTAGACACAAAGAGATTTGTTTTCCCTTTATTCTGCACTATTGCATTTGATCTATTATAGGTCAAACATATTTGTATAGGAGGCGTTTAGACTTGTGCTGCCCTGTGTTTGCCCAGACAGGTTTTCTTACAGCTCATCACACAGTCTGGTGTTCACCAAAAACCTTATAGCCTTCCGTGAGGACAGTATCAAAAGATTTAGCTCCATTTAACCAAAGAGGAGATTAAAAGTGCTTTTTTTTTCATTTTTGAAAAGTAATTTATTTGAATTAAATAGATCTCAACCTAATCTGCCCCATCCTCTTTACAGCCATTTATGGAGTGCATTTATGAGGTTCCTCTTTTCTAGCCAATGGACGTCACGATCCAAAAATAACACGGCCTGTAAAAATTACTACAGCTTGCATGAAAAGATCAGTGAATAAAATTCAATTACAATATTGATAAAAATGATCGTGTAATGTTTTCAGTTGATTTAATGGTGTTAAACTAAAGTTTAACTTCGTACCTTTCGAACTAAATATCGTTGTAATTATTAAAGTTAGCTTTGCCTTAACCAGAGTCGTTAAAAGGACGCTAACGCCGGTGAATTAGCCGTGCGCTGCTATTGGCCTAATCCGTCCAAACTTCTATCCATGTTGTAAACACTGGGTGCTGCTGGTTTTTCGGGGATATTCGCTTGTTACAGGTTCGCCAAAATTACCATTAATGCTGTCAACACATCCGGGAACGTAGTTCTGTCCTTCACAATAAGATATCACGCTTCAACAACTCCACCATCGCCCGAGAGTCGCCGAGTGTTCTTTCTGCTTTCTCCCATCAAAGTCACTTTCCTATAGCATTTAGACATGTAAACGTCCATATATATTCATGAAATTTGACACGTAGATTCTTTGATATGTATGAATTAATATTATGTACACTTGGATGGCGATCGCCGAAGAAAGTGCGTCACGACGGAATCGTTCGAGATAGGCCAATAGCGGCTAGCGCCGTCCGAGGCAGGCCATCGTTACGTTACGTTGATTTGACTATGCATTGTCCGTTAATGACCAGCGTCCCGTCATGCACGGATTCATGTATCTGCACCGTAGCTGTTCAACTGTAGAAGGCCCAGGCATAAAATGCACGGCCCGCCACTGCATATGACACACAAGTATGTACCTTTAGTGAGGTGCGTGAGGACCTTTTGCTGATTGTGACTGTTAATCCCTGATAAATTAAGCCTCAATCAGTTAAAAAAAATTTCAATTTGAGGAGCACAGCAAGAGGACTGGTTATACTGGAACAGAGAGGCCGAGACGACTGGTTATATTATGCTTTGAGAAGATAAACCCGGAGCATATCGCATACAAGTTTTTGAGTTTTGTCTCTTTTCAGGTTAATTCTTGTGAGGCCACACTGAGAAAGGCAATTGTATATTCATATAATTGATTATCAGTTGTATGCACAGACTGCAGAGTGGTTGGTTTGGACAGAAGGGGTCTTGCCGTATTACTCTGAAATTTGGTTCAGTCGTTGATGGTTCCTAGAGGGTGAAATGCTTCAACAATTATTGGATAGATTGCCATGAATTTCCATATTGACATTCATGTTGCCCTCAGGATGAATTGTGATAACGTTGGTGATGATACTGATGATAACGCTCAGCTCAAAGTACCTGTGTGTCTAAGTACAGCCCCACAGACCTGTTAGCGTGGCTGTAGACTCTTAGTCTTGTTACAATCTGTCTCTCTGTGTCATATTAAGGTTTTTACACATCCCAATATCCTGCTTTATTTTCCATCTCTGCCATTCCTTCCACTTTGTTGCTCTTACTGATTTCATGCTTTCTCTGAGTTGATTACATCTTCTCTTTTTTATATTCTCCTTGCTTCTTCCAAGATTGGGTGCTTACCATGTGTCTTTGTATTGTGTGACTGCAGGCACTGAAGAGGGAAGTTCTTTGAATTTGAAAGTCTGAGAAGATACTGGATCTCCCCTATATGTTTGACACTCTAATCAGGTATTAGACCTGGGTATTGGTAACTAGCTGTTAGGAAACACACTTATTTTCAAGTATCTTAATGCACGTGTTGTTTGTCTCTAGTCCAAAATTAGCCTGTGGTTAACTGTAGTGAATGAGTGTGTGTGTATCAGGTGTGTTTAAGTGAACCAGGCCAAGATCACGGATGACTGTTAAGTTACTGTGCAGGCAGTATATTACCAATACATTAGCAGACCAGCACCTGCGTGTACCTCATCAATAATGGAGGCAATTGGCTACTTGAGATGCCTCTCCACTATTTTCGTCTCCATTCCTCATTGCACACCTTCAACCTCTCCGTCATAGACATGCGTACTTATAGCAACAACAACTCAACCACAGGACAGAGGTCTGACAGGTTCTTACAATACATAACAACCAAGATGGACATTAATGTCCTGTTAAGAGGGAATGTTTAATACTTATGGTGAACAGAGGCATTATTATGCATTATTATGTTCAATGAGTTTATCACCATTTTCATTTTTTAAATCCTTTGTCATTAAACTGACACCCATTTGTGTAATATATTGAGGTGTGTCTTCCTGTCTCTGCCATATTTAACTCACCTTGAGAGCCTCATTCGTAGATGCAGCTCCTCCTGGGAAGACTTTCTCAATCTTTATCATGGGCTGCACTCTAGACTCCATACCTCCAGAGATACTAATACCTGTAAACACACAGAGAAATACTACATTCATAAACTGAGGGATTGCTTGACAGTATTATATTCAAACTAGTCTAATAGTGTGTGTGTATATATACTGTATACTCTCTTTGGTCATTTTTAGTTACCATTAGAGCATTAACTCTTCCCTTCAGTTTAGTGATACCCTGACCTCTACTGGTGAGGTAATGGATATGGGAGGGTGTAAACATTATAATGGACAGTTTACAATATTCATTTAGCTGTTTTTACTGTATGTACTTGCAAGCATATTGAACACACTGAAATCAATCGATTAAACTTGAATCAAAGTGGAAAATACACATGTTTCTGTATTGAACTCACCCAGGGACTGCTTGGCCTTAGAGATGGTCAAAGTGTTGATTTCATACTCCTCAGATGGCAGAGTTACTCTTCTTTTCCCACCATTTTGTGAATGTCCATTTAGCTGCTGACTGCTCTCTCTGCCTGTGGATGGACTCTTGTCTCTCGGGGCCTCAAACACATCATCCAGAGGGGTTCTCCCTCGCCGCTGTGAAGGCACATGTACGCTGACCTCTGTGTAGCCCTCCTGCCTGCTCCGTCTGCCATCTATGCTGTCAGGACTCAACTCCCTCAGCGCTCTCCCATGCCCGTTCCTCACAGGCGACCTCCCTCGTTCAGGAGCTGCATCTCCTCGGTCGGACACTGACAACAAGGAGACCTCGTCATAGTGCGACGCCCCGTTCTCTCTTCTGTTTGAGGAGTGATGGGTTTGGAGCCCACGTTGAGAGCTGTGAGGTGATTCTCTGAGGAGGAAGCTGTGGGGGGGTAAGGGGCTCAGGGAGCGGGAGCGCACATTGGAAGAGACATAGTTGTCCACAGGTACATCCAGCAGAGGGGTGAAGGCACGAGATGGAGGCAGATGGCCTGACTGTTGGCTGGACAAACGTAGTCTCTCCAACTCCTCAATCAGCTGACACTCCCGCAGTTTGTCCTGGACCGGCTGGAGGTGGAACCCACCCCTGTAGTCTGGACAAACGTTACATCTGTAATTCAGCTTTAACCCTTCAAAAGTTTATTTTTAAACTTCTGTTGAACTTCTGCATATAAACACAGTGATTAGTTAAAAGATTACTCCACAGATTTAGCATTGCACTCACAATGGACAGTTAAAAAAATTATCAAAAGTGCACAACCAGAGATATTGCCTTTTTTATTCTTCGCATTCTTCCCTACTTTTCAAAACCTGGTGCCTACATTACCCACAATGCAACCGGTTGGATCTAGAAAAGCACTCACTAAATGCTCTTTGAAATGTCACGGTCAATTTATATTTATTATTTCTTTGCAAAACAAATCCTTTGTGAGGCAGAGCACCAAACTTAAATAATAACGTTGACCCTATGACCCCTAACCTGTGATTTTGGAAAGTGAGACGGCTGCAGTCAGTCTAAAGTAAGACTGTATTGATTGTGTCTCAATGACTCTTGAATGAAGAAAAGGATAAAAGCATCTCTGTATTGTTGAAGTGTCACAATGGCCAACCAGGCTCGTCTCAGTCCTTTCTGTTGGCCACAGAGATGTAACACAAGCCTCTGCTTCAGCGCAGCCACAGGAAACCTGAGATATTTTGTGCATGGCAATGGCTGTGTGTGTGTGTGTGTGTGTGTGTGTGTGTGTGTGTGTGTGTGTGTGTGTGTGTGGTGTTTCAGTTTGACACTACAGATATGAGGTGAGTCAGGATAGAAGTGAAGTGAGGGAGGAAAAATAAGAGCGGGAGGGGACGGAGACAAAAGGTGAGAGGTGTAAGCCCCTAGTGTATCTCGTGTTACTCTAGGATTAGAGGACATCAAGCGGACGGAGAGGGTGTCAGAAGAAGAAGGTGAGGTCTCGAAAGAGAAAGGGTGAGAGGAAGGAAGAGATACAGCGAGTGTACCTGGGATTGGGGTGATGAGGTGACGTCGAGGGGTTCCACGGCGAGGGGAGCGCAGAGCTGGAGAACGAACTAAGAAGAAATAAACTAGATATATCACTGGTTTTCCATCAATCCCTTTTCTATGCATAACCCGAGCTGCGTTTTCTAATTTATATATTTCTTTTGTATCTTTCATGCACACAAGAAATTGGAACGTGAATTACGTTGAGCTCTATGAATAAAAATAATCTGAAAAGTGACGTTAAGTACATTCCTCTGCTTACCAGAGCGACTTTTGAGGATGTCGTACGCCTCCAGCTCAAAGGGCATGACCATGCTGTCAAACTGACCCAGCTCAGTAGTAGGTATCAGCATCCTGCAGAAGATATTGATCAGCATCAGTTACATGCATATCCAAACACACAGTACAGATACAAAACAGAATTATACTGTACATATACTCTATGTATCTCACCTTATTTCTCTGAGAAGTAGCAGTTTCTCTGGCCTGTCCAAGATTGCCAAAATGGGGCGCACTAAATCCTCAATCACAATGTCGGACAAAAACTGAGGGAAAGGTTAGATTGGTACACAAATTAGAGGAGAAGAATCAGAAGAACCAACTAGTGTGGTTGGGTATATAGAAGGATTTTCTTTAGGATATTTTCTGACTTTTAAATGGGTTAAAATTCAGTTTACTTGTCACAAGGAGTAATACTCAGCATGTGAAAACAGCCGTATAATTTCCTCTCTGGTTCTGGAGTGAGTTTTCCAAAGCTTGGAAAAAACAACCCTGATGATGTCATAGAGATGTCATCAGAATTGTCTCGGGACAGAAAGTGTGCGTTGCAAACTGAAGCTGTTAAGTTTGAAAGAAGAGAGCATTTAGGAGGAAGAGTGTCAGTTCATTGTGAGTCCCCCAACTTTACCGAAGTGTAATACTAAATTCCCTTTAACTTAAGGTGTAAAAACCATCAACTGTACATTTTTATGATCAATATGATATGTTGCATGATGTTACTGATTTGTTGCATGTACATTAAATATTAGCTTTTCCAAGAACACCACTGCACTGCGCTGTTTTCAGTCGTTGGTGTTTAATTATTGTAACAGGTGAGTCATCCTGTGCTAAATAGACTCAATATCTTCTGTAAGGAGCTGATCCCCTGAAGTTGGCCGCTGAATGTGAGATGGAGCCAAATGAGACAAGGGGATCAAATGATGGCTGATATTTGATCCTAATCATAAACGACAGGCCAAATTCGTCTTTCTTCACAGCCGCTGCCAGACACATCTATCACTAAAGGACACTCTGCAACACGGGAAACAATACTGCACACTTAAGTCTGAAAATAGTTTGACAAACTAACAGAGGAGAGTGCCACTGAGGTGTTAGTAATTTCAGATCGGAGAACTCACCCGCCGACAGTGTCTCATCACAGCTGCCACCTCATCCTGGCTGAGCAGTTTCTTTGCCATGTCCTCCACGTGCTGCAGGGTCTCTGGTCGGGGCAGCGGGCTGCTGTCTTTAAGCCCAGCACGGGATTCCCTCGGGGAGGTCAAGAGCTGGAAGGAACGACCCCGCTCCTTATCTGAGGAATTAAAGGGAAAATGGAAATAAACAAGATCTGCAGATGGCATGCGATTTCACACAAACCCAGGGATGTCCATGCAAAATGTCCCAGTGAGGATGTTGCAAAGCAAAATTAATTCACATCTAGATCTGATGTTTGTCGGTTCCCGTCCCATATCACTACTGACGTTAACTTATGAACTTCCAGAAATGAGCGAACAGCTGCAATGGACTTGAACACCGCAAATGGCAGAAATATGATCCGAAACAGGCCACAGGCCATCTTGCCTGGTTACAGACCTCTGAATTGCTGCCCATATCTCTAATTTGTTCATGTGATTCAAATATAATAACTGAAGTGAAACAAAATGGCAATTCAGTCAAAACCGTAGGCTATATTTTGCTTGGTTGAATGCAGAATATGTGCCTGGAAAGAAAGAAACAGCCTGTGACTGTGCTCTCACCTTTGTTGGCATGGTGAGATGGGGACTTGGAGCGGCTTTTCTCTTTACGGTCTTTTTTGAAGAACAGGTTGACAAAGGTTTTAGATCGCTGCAGGCTGGTTTTACCCTCTCCAGAGCTCTTCTCCTTCTGTTGTCTCTGCTTTTTTTGTCTGTCCTCTATAGGTGGAAAAAATAAGACAAAATAGCATTTAAGTCCCTCTAAATCCTAAAGATATATTTTCCCAAACAAATGCTGTGAAACATGATGAATTTAAATGATTTTAACATCTGCACAATTATGTAAATTAATGCAAACAAGTAATTTAACTAAACCACTAATTCATACGAAACTCTTCCATAAATGGTGTTGAACCATAGCCAGAATAGGACATTCTGCATCTCTGTGTTTGGTGTTGAAAACATAATTCATTCGTAATTCATTCATTTAATTTCATTTATTTGCACTGCTCCATGCTTAAATGTTGGCTGATAAACTCTCTCTGCTATGAGTACAGACGGTTCATTTCTCTTCCAGTCAGCTCCTCTGTTCACTGCAGTAAATCTGCCACTGTGTAAAGTAACACAGTAATACTGATGAATTGCAGCCACGCTAACCTGAACACACCCCTATCTTTTGAAGGCACTACAGCGAAGTGCTCCTGCTTACATAACAAATGGCGAATCGGCCCTGAGCTTCACCCCAAGCACCCGTCGGCTCCTGGAGCTATGAATGAGCTGGATGAATTGAAAAGGAAAGGCTAATAACTCAACGGCCCCTCCAAGGCTTGGATGAGATATTCTCCATATGCTTGTTCTTATTCATTTCTCACAGAGGTATAACAACTGAGAGTAAAGGACGGTGATTAATCAGGAGACCTGCGTTGAACTTTGTGCTCTTGAGTGATAGAGTGATGAGGGATCATTAAACTGATTGATAGCATGCAGAAAGATCTGTAAGGATTTGGGAATGGATCTCATTACACGGTGAATGCAGGTACTGCCACAAAAATCTGCTAGAGAACTGAACTTGATTGTGGCTGCAATACTCACCATGCCGTGTTTCTGGAAATCAATGATACTACCTCTATAATCAACAACCACAATACAGAGTACAACCTGACTGATAGCTGAAGTTGCCTCCCTCAAACATGTTTTGCACCGTTTTTTTCTGAAAATTCTTGTTTCTTTGCAAGAATTCCCTTGAACCTGCAGGTCTCACCTGACACAGTGATGTGGCTCTGGGAACGTCTGATTGGCTTCCGTGGTCTGCTCAGGGCCATCAGCGCTGCCGTCTTAGGTGAGTGTTTCACTACTTCTTGGTCCTTAGGTGACAGCGTCCTCGTATGTCCCTGCCCTCCTTCTCCAGGTCCTCCCATCTCCCTCGGGCCTTCCCCTTTCCCTCGTATGACTGTGTCCTTCAGCAGCAATGTGGCACCTACAGTCCGGCTAGTTTCTGTGGCGACCAGTCTGTCTGGGTACGACCCATTAGTTGTGGGGTGGTCTGGTTGGTTTGGAGGGTGGGGGTCGGTCTGCATGGCGGTGTCAGCAGTTCGCTCTGCGCTGCTTTGACGTCGGGAGTGGTCCTCCGTGGAGATGGCGACGTCTACCATCTCGGAGCCAAAGACATGAGGGAAAAGAACCTGGGAGAGACCACTGAGGGAGCTGAGAGGGGTGCTGGAGGACAACGAGGAGGCAGAGGAGTTGGAGTCTGAACCCTGGAAGGATGGTGCAAGGCCCCCATTGGCCACTGTAGAAAACAATCCATAATTAAAATGAGCAATGGTGATTAGTGTGTGTTTGAAAATATTATTGTGTAAGTGCAATATGAAAAAAACTGTCCAATTGTTATATCTGAGCACAACAAACACACCCAGACAGACACAAGCTGCAGGGTTACATAGTGAGTAAGATTTGCAAAGCTTAATTTCGTCATTTTACACAATCTGCTTTGTTTGGATCAAAGTCTGTCTGCTCTCATGTCCCGTTAATCCTCTGAACTCGAACATGAACCCGGAGTTATTCTATTTCTTCCTTTTTTTAATGAAACTCCAAAATGACTCTGCATCTTGACCCAGATGTCAGGTCGTGCTCTGTTCCAGACGACTGAGTACACTGAATTAATCCCTGTCTGTGTTCACAAATATCAAACTGAAAAACAAGGAATTTGACTCCTATGAATATGTATAAGCAGGATACATGTGGCCCCTGTTCAACTTTTCTAAATAAGATTTCCAAGTAGAATCAAAGTGACTTTGCAAACGGAAATGATGATTAAAAACTCCAAATCACAAGGTCACATCTTCATTATTTTGTTCTATAATACTTAGTTTAATGTAGGTCATTCTTTTCATACTACTGTTCAAGTCATCATCTCTATAAAAACTCATCTTAAACTAACTCTCTCTTGTAAAATCATATTTATAGTCAACATACAATTGTCGAGCCAGCCATATTCTGCCACCATCTCCTTGTATGCAGGGTATCTGCCAGCTTCCTGTTGAAGTGCAGAAACAGGAAATGTTCATCATAACACAAACCGTTATGATAAAACTACAAATTGTTAGATAATTGACCCGTTACGCTTGGAATCCGTTACCCGTGGAACCCGTTACGCGCGGAATCCGTGACGCTTGGAACCCGTTACGCGCGGAATCCGTTACCCGTGGAACCCGTTACGCACGGAATCCGTTACGCGCGGAATCCGTTACGCGTGGAATCCGTTACGCGTGGAACCCGTTACGCGCGGAATCCGTTACGCGTGGAACCCGTTACGCGTGGAATCCGTTACGCACGGAATCCGTTACGCGCGGAATCCGTTACGCGTGGTATCCGTTACGCGTGGAACCCGTTACGCGCGGAATCCGTTACGCGTGGAACCCGTTACGCGCGGAATCCGTTACCCGTGGAACCCGTTACGCACGGAATCCGTTACGCGCGGAATCCGTTACGCGTGGAACCCGTTACGCGTGGAATCCGTTACGCATGGAACCCGTTGCGCGCGGAATCCGTTACGCGCGGAACCCGTTACGCACGGAATCCGTTACGCGCGGAATCCGTTACGCGCGGAACCCGTTACGCACGGAATCCGTTACGCGAGGAACCTGTTACGCACGGAATCGGTTACGCGTGGTATCCGTTACGCGTGGAACCCGTTACGCGTGGAATCCGTTACGCGTGGAATCCGTTACGCGTGGAACCCGTTACGCGTGGAACCCGTTACGCGCGGAATCCGTTACGCGTGGAACCCGTTACGCGCGAAATCCGTTACCCGTGGAACCCGTTACGCGCGGAATCCGTTACGCGTGGAATCTGTTACGCGCGGAACCCGTTACGCACGGAATCCGTTACGCGCGGAATCCGTTACGCGCGGAACCCGTTACGCACGGAATCCGTTACGCGAGGAACCCGTTACGCACGGAATCCGTTACGCGTGGTATCCGTTACGCGTGGAACCCGTTACGCGCGGAATCCGTTACCCGTGGAACCCGTTACGCACGGAATCCGTTACGCGCGGAATCCGTTACCCGTGGAACCCGTTACGCACGGAATCCGTTACGCGCGGAATCCGTTACGCGTGGAACCCGTTACGCGCGGAATCCGTTACGCGTGGAATCCGTTACGCGTGGAACCCGTTACGCGCGGAATCCGTTACGCGTGGAATCCGTTACGCGTGGAACCCGTTACGCGCGGAATCCGTTACGCGTGGAACCCGTTACGCGCAGAATCCGTTACGCGTGGAACCCGTTACGCACGGAATCCGTTACGCGCGGAATCCGTTACGCGTGGTATCCGTTACGCGTGGAACCCGTTACGCGCGGAATCCGTTACCCGTGGAACCCGTGGAACCCGTTACGCACGGAATCCGTTACGCGCTGAATCCGTTACGCGTGGAATCCGCTACGCGTTGAACCCGTTACGCGTGGAATCCGTTACGCGCGGAATCCGTTACGCGTGGAATCCGTTACGCGCGGAATCCGTTACGCTCCTTCCTCTAAACCCCTGGTTTAGAGGAAGGAGCCGTTTTGCATTAAGAATTGTTTTCCAATAGCCTGTCAAGTCTGATTTAAGGGATTGTCTCACCAACACAGCGTAAGGTCAAAGAGAAGACCTGCAGATGTATCAAGGTTACATCTACAATTGTCCACTACAGCCTTGGATGCCCAGTTTAGTATCTAAACTAACCTTACACATTATGTAACTCTGTCACCACACAAATGGGTCTAATATAGGACAGAGGGAAGACATCAATTTCAGCTTTCTGTTGATTATAACCTGATCCCTGACTGCCTTTGAATAATGAACGTCGTGCCTGGCTGTTTTTCACACGTGGAACCTGAGATCAGAGGAGTAAAATGAGCACACAGCAATGTCAGCGAGCTAAGGGAGCACTCAGACACACTGCACAATACACATGTGCCCATTCATACACACAAAAACACGCACAATTCCTTTATCTAAAAATGACACAGGTTAAGTGGCGTGGCTTTGAACACATGCGTACACAGACATGCGTAAAGAACTCGAGGGCTGTAAGCCAGCTGCCTGCTCTGCTGTTCAGCCTCAGTCTGTCCCCTCCTGAGAAGAGCTGGTGTTGTTTAACACGCTGTAACGTTTATTATGTCACAGCACTTTAAAGCACCCAATCAATTGTTATGTTTCAACCGGAGCAAATGATTAACACTGCAAAACAACACTGAACCACAGATGTATAAAGGACCAAGTGGGACACAGTTCTGAAATCAGACGAAAACCTGCATTAACTGTTCTTTTGGACACCTGAGGGGAACAAGCTGTAAACACAACATTTATATATTATCACCTTGTTGATGTGGTTAATGTTTTTGATGATCCAGCAGACAACAGAAACATCAGCACTCATTTGGAGTTGTGTTTTTATCAACCAGATGAATGTAAGCCCAACACTCACTCTCCTTTTAGCTCTGTTTTCTTCTCCACTGACTTCTATTTCGCTCTTTAGTTGCTTAATAGTCGACGATATTCACCAGCTAGTCGCTAACAGTGTCTGTCTGCTGTTGTTGGTGAGCATGTATTATACATTGGGTTTTTAGAGTTTATTAGCTTATAAAAAGGGATGATTAGAGCAGTGAGAGTTAACCAAAACCAAAAGTTGCAGGTCAGACTAAAACAATGAGCTTAGAGAGGCTACAATGTGCCATAGAGCTGAGGGGGACCGCAAAGTTGGGTGATAATTCACTGTCATTAAGTTATCATTTGATTCATTATTAATATAAAAACTATTGATTTGTAGACTTTTAAATTTCCTCTCAAGTTTATCTATAAAATGTCTCTCACCCTGATGGTCAACATGACATGAGTGTGGCTCTTCAGGACCTCGACTGCATTGCTATGGGTGATTTCATCAAAGCTGATCCCGTTGGCTGCGAGGATTTGATCGCCCATCTTGATGCCATGCTGCTCTGCAAGCCCGCCCGGGTCCAGCCTGAAGAGAAAGGGCATTAAGGCATTTAGACACAAACAGATATAGACGTCTAGACGTCTATTAAATGTAACTGTTGACACTTACAGTATTAGGTTATACTTGACTTATTATATCAATCAACACTTTTACGTCATTTTCTACTCTACTAAGTATTTAGAATATGTTATATATACTAAATGTATGTGTTTTGTTCACACTACAAACTCATCAAAGCAGCTTCTTAATAACTTTTGTTGTAATGGTGATTCTAATTGATTCCTGATTGCTTTGATTCAATAAAACAAGAACAAACAAACAAAGCAAAGCAAATGAGATTATCTGATTTTTAATTCCTGTGGGAAAATTGTGTTCTTATCTGCCACCCTTTTCTCCTTTTTGCTCAAGGACACTGCATGCACCCACTGCAAACACTGCAATCATTTTGTTTTTCTGATACCGATGGCCTCTTCAGCAGTAAAACAAGCATTCGCTGAACTGGTTTCAAACCACACTTGGTTCATACTTAGAAACATAAATTCCCAGTCCGAACTCTTTGCCTCCTCTGATGTTGAAGCCCAAACAGTAGTCATCTGAGGTGGTGAAGAGATGGACGATCCTGCGGAGAGCGCTGTCTGAACTGGCCTCTGACGGTGTTCGACCGCTCTCCTCCACCACCATCCGCCGGTGAATCAGATCCACCCTACACACACACACACACACACACACACACACACACACACAGACAGACACATGCAAAAGATGACACAAATGCATGCCTGAAAACATTCAGATACACTGCTTTCTCTTCCTCTGCTGCAGTCAGGCCTGTCAGTATCGGTTAATCAAATAGCCATAAAGGTCATAGAGGTAATCCATCCACTGCTGCCACATGAAACCAAGATACAGTATATCCCACAAGAAAGATAACCAGTGTGAGCTACAGTCAAGCGACAAGACTTCACAAAACAAGGGCCATGCAAAGGTCAGTGGTGGTAACAACAAGGTTGTAGTCTGTACTTTGCATAACAATAGAGCAAAGTACAGTGATAATATTCAGTTACAGTTTGGTAAAGTTGTTGAATTAACTATGAAGTGTAAATGTTTAATTGTAGATTCAATGTAAGATATCATTTTTGGCAGCCTTATTCAACATTGACACAACTGAGCAGCACCTCTCAGCTGTTTTGGCCTCACCATGTGGTCTTCTCCTTGGAGTAGCGGATGCCGGGGATCTTGCCCACCCGTCTCAGCACCATCCGCAGCCTGTTGTTGCCCGTCAGGACCTTCACAGCGCTGCTCATGGTGATGCTCTCCAGGCTGACCCCGTTCACCTCCACCAGCTTATCGCCCACAGTCAGCCCGGCGAGCGCTGCAGACACAGGTGGAGCTCAGCATGATGCACAAGAGTAAATGTGACATGGAAACAGAAGACCACATGCCCAGATGTACGCTCACTGAAAGATAAGCTTGCCGTCACTTTGAGAAACATATTCTCACACACACACACACACACACACACACACACACACACACACACACACACACACACACACACACACACTCTTCCTAATAACCTGCAGAGCTGTCATCTTCCACCTTGCTGACAAATATGCCGAGTCCATGTTCAGAGCCCCCGCGGACACTGAAACCCAGACGCCCATCTGGACTCTTGTCAACTGTCACTGTGTGAATGTCTTCACAGTCATCCCCTCCTGCAACACAAAAAAACTAAGTCAGAACGTCATTCAAAAGTCATTCAAAACTGATTGAAAACCAAATAATTAGCAGAAATTCTTGAGAAGCATTTCTTTGGGGTAAAGAGAACTGAAACATCAATATACTGTCAATACTTTAATATCTAATACATATAAATGTGACCAACTTCATGCCAATTCCTCAAACCAAGAAATATTAATTAAATGTTCCTCCAAGTAGTTTGAACTTTCCCAACCATGAGTCACTGAGATATTCATGTGTTCTGTATCTATAGGGCTGCGATTAACAATCATTTTCATCATTGATAATTTTGCAAATTATTTTCTCAATTCATTCATGAATTGTTTCATCAATAAAATGTCAGAGAATAGTTCCCAGAGCCAAAAGTTAAATCAGCTATCTGCTTGTTTTGGTCACAAAACTAAAAGATTCAGTTTACTATTATAGGAGAATAAAGAAACCAGCAAATATTTACATTTTAGGAACAAGAACCACTTTGGGTGAGTGGATGAATAATTGATTTAATTTCTATTATATTGCATTATTAATAATACCATGACTTTCTCTAAACTAATCTAAATTGGTGCTGACTAATAAACAACAGTCCTGAATGTGCCTCTGCAGCCAGTGGCCCTGTGTGTTACAGTGGTGACGGAGGACTGTGAGCTCACCATCAACAGGTGCGTTGATGAGAATGACTCTGCCCATCGGTGAGGAGGACCTGCGTCTGTGGCGGTGCTGTTTCTTCAGCATGTAGCGCGTGGTGCTGTGGGAACCCCCCGGCTGGCCTCTGTGGTTTAAGTGGGGGTGCCCCCCTCCATTTGTCATCTCCCTCCTGCCAGAGGGGTGAGAGGAGCGAGCCATGCTATGTGTCTGGCAACTCTTCCCTTAGTCATCCAGACAGGAGGATATCTGTGGTCCACTGTCAGGATGGAAGAGGTGCAGTCTGGGATTTAGGCAACGGAGGTGGGGAATTGGACTCTTTTTTGCTCTTGCTGGTCCAAAGGGGATGATAAAATACTGCAGTTGTTCCACACTGCAGGGAACTTAAAAAGCTCTATAGGTAACATCCCTGATCATCATTAAAACCAGTTTCAGACCATTAATAAAGCTTAACAAAAGAAACCAAGATCCAAAATAAAAAATGTGACGTAGAAAAACTCAAAATTAAACTCAACACAGCTGAATGAACAAACTACACATTCATTTAAAAACGATGGCAAAAAGTAGTGCTCCATGATTGAACTGTGGACCTTTCTTTGTGAAAGAAGTTGGTATAATCCACTAGTTTCCTTTGCAGCCTCTGAATCCATCTCCATAGAGCCGGTGGTGCCTTGTCTGCAGAGAAGTCAGCGGTGCATGGTGATTCCCCTCGGGTCATGTTTAATTAAATGGATATCTGTTGTGAGGATTATATGGTGTGATGAGTAATGATATGTCAGAAGTTCCAGATGGGATAATAGCAACTCAAACTCATTTTAATACAGTAATGACCTATAACCTTGAATACAATACAAATAAAGTAGAATATCTCTCCTTACATTGTGTCAACAGAAGAGACATTGTCATTGAACTTCACGTGCTTTTCTATCATTTAGCACCATGGACAGCGACACGACATAAAACAACCAGGTGGCCTAGTTTTGATGGTTAATTATCATCTATAACTAACTAAACTTCTTGACTACTTGTTGACATTGTTCCGGTAAACTTTAAGGCGTCTCGCTTCAGTCTAAATTCCTGTTAATTCCTTGAAACGTGAAACGTTATAAAAACGCATACCACATCGTGACATTGCGTCTAAACAAAAGTAAACAAAGAATGAGAGCCTTACCTGCTGTGTCCATGTTGTGCCGGACGAGCTCGGACAGAAGCTCACTGGTCCGTCTCGCTGACGCATAATCGGACACCTCCGGATTATTAGTGCCGCCTCAGTTGTTCTCCCGGTGACAATTATTGTCTTAAGAGGTGTAAGCCTTTTACATAAGGCTCCGCAGCTGTGCAGCCATTAGCGATGGACTAATGATGATTAAGCACACTAATTGCACTTATATTGCAGTAACACCGCCTCAAGACTCTGTCAGTTTGTCCTCAGGCAGACCTTGTTGTTAATATGTTAATTAAGTCCATATTTCCCCGTTAAACTACAGAGAGGTGGGTGTGGAGAAAGTGATCTGTGGATCTTCCTGGTTGCCTTCGCTGTGACTGTGAGGTGGGTAAACAACCCCACCCGGTGGTCAGATGTGTCACATCACAATTTCTATGCAGATCAGATCCCAATCTCCGTAGATTCGACCAATCATATTAATTACACTCATGGACGGGTTATGAGACAATGCGCCCCTGGGCTCAGACAAGCAAAAAAAGGCCGTACCTCTCCTACATACCAGTAAAACACACACATTGTTTAGTTGTTTCGCCTCTTGTTGTGGTTTTGTATCTCTTTCTAGTTATTATGCATCTCACTTTGGTTTTTAGTCTATTTGTAGTAGTTTCTTTGTTGTTGTTTTGTGTCTCTTTGGGGTCATTTTGTGTCTTTTTTTATAGTTGTTTCATCCCTTGTCATTGTCATTGTGAGTGTCTTTGTATCTTTGCATCTCTTGTAGTCATCATGTGTCTTTTTGTAGTTTCTTTGTGCTCATTTTGAGCCTCTTCCTGGTTGGTACTTGTCTCTTTGATTGATATTTTGTAGGGCTGTGATGACACATTGGGCCCCCTGGGCCCATTCAGTAATCCATCCATGATAACACTAAACATACTGTAGCCAAATCAGAAACCTTGACCATGAACATGTGTCTTTTGTATTAGCTTTACATGTCTTACATGTTTTGGTGTGGTGGATTATTGTAAATAATCACAGAATCATAGGAATCATAAAGGATGTTTTAGGTGGACATAATCATTATTATTTTATTCAACTTTATTAACAAAATCAATGCACATCAAAAAGCCTTCATAGCTTGAACAAAAGGAGCGAGGACAATCACATTTACATATGAGATACTATCAATACAACCAAAATAAACATAACAAAAAAAGAAAGAAAACAACACACTTCGCCTACTTTATAGCACTTTTTTTACTGAGGAATACACATACAGTACAATGTGATTTAATAATAATGTCAATTAGAATGGAAGGAGTGCAGTCAACTTAGTTGCAGGGTGTGACATACTGTACATTACAAATATTCTTCTAAACCTTTACAAAACTTTGTTAAACACAATCATTCAAGGGTCATATTTTAGACATTTATATGACTTTTGCTGGAACGATTGACAATTTATACAAATTCCTTAAAGTATAATAACACATGCGTGAGCCAGTCAGCTGTTTCTTAACCAATCATGTGTTGTCTACCTCCCACGCCCACGGGTTTCCAACTACTCATGTCTTCCATGACAAACACCGCCCCCACTACGTCACTGCACGGTGCTTTCAAAGGCTTCCACAAAGCTCCGATTTGTTAAATCCAACTTCTGTGCGACTGATTTGGGATTTGAGGAAAAGTAGTATGATTATATTATTATTATTATTATTATTATTATTATTATTATTATTATTATTATTATTATTATTATTATTATTATTATTATAATATTATAATATCGTATAGAACACAACGGGAAATTAAGTTGAGTTGTGTACAACAGACAATAATGTATACTTTCCCTATTTGCCTCCCTGTCATTTGCAGTGAAGTGGTGTTTTACCACACTTATAAACGCACCAGAAGGCAGCATAGCTCCACACTGTGATATTGAGAGGTCATACATTTCGAAAAAGAAAGCCAACCAGGTAACTACGTGTGATTGCTGACTGCATTCGCATCTTTAATGAATTAAAATGATGAAGCACAATTCTACTAAGTCAGTGTTTACACCGCCTCAACGTGTGTCCTTGTGACGTTAACTAAAGCGTTAGCTAGCATAGTAGTTAGCTTTTGAACTACCTAGCTAGCTGGCTGGCGTTAGTTTACCAAGAGAGTGAAGTGGGTTTGATGGCGTGAAAAGCTCTAGCTTAACACATGATGTTGTGGGGATTTTATTAGCTTTTAATGTCCTGTTTCAGTATTATTTTATCCAGTGTGTGTGTGTGTTACTGTGTGTTTCAATGGTACTATCAGCTGCCTTGCTAACAAGCTAGCTGAGAGGAACCAACAGAAACTGAAACAGCTTGTGACTAATCTTTTCTGTAACAATATTCAGCGATTGAAATCCACCATATCAGCTGTTATCTCGCCCTGGAGGAAACGTTATGTTCTTGGGTTTGCAGATAACCAGGTCATGATCTTGTCAAGGCCTGAACACTGTGGGGCTGGTGCATAAATAATCACATACAGAACATTCCTGTAATAGTTTAGTGTTCTGTCACGCACAGAAATGTCTCCTGTAGACTGACTGACTATGTACGAAGGTAAAGAGCTAAAACAACCGAATAACAGAAATGTAACGGGCAACTGTTTTTCATTTTCAACCAACAACTGCTGTTTGTTGTCTTAAGTGACGGTAAACGGAGTATCTTTTGGGTTTTGGACTCTTTGTCTGACAAAACACAATCTCAAGAAGCCACTGTAGGCTTTAGGAAATCATATTTTCACAATTTTCTGACATTAATCAGTAATGTAAATCATTAACCTAAATGATGGTTCTTTATAAAGCAAGATATACAATGTCTAACTGTGTCCTTTGTATTTCAACGTGTATTGAGAGTCAGAACATGCTAATGAGAAGTAAACCTGGTCAACTAGTCTGTTTACAGTTATTTGCTCAGAAATGTGTGTACTTGTACTCGGTTGTATGCTGTTCAGTGATGAAGGAGAGGACTTCTGAACTGTATCAGAGCTATTAATAGAGCAGAGGTGGAGGCTTATCTGTTTTAATGATGATCATTTCACTTGTATGGCTGGGAATCAGCAGTACTTGCTCGATATCCTCCAAAACATGTCAATAGAACAGGGGACGCTTCCATCAAATGTCTTTTCTTTGATCAGATGATTCGTAACATAGTGTGAATACTAACTAACATGTCTGCTATTGATTAAGAGAAAGCCAGGATGTCTGAAGAGCTGTCCCTCAACATAAACATCAAGGAGCCAAGATGGGACCAAGGCACATTTATGGGGCGCGCCAAGCACTTCTTCATGGTCACAGATCCCAGGAACGTCCTGCTGTCCTCTGAGACTTTGGAGGAGGCCAGAGGGATCATGGAGGACTACAGGTAGAGGGGTCAGGAGATAAGAGGGTAGAGTAGGAGTACAGAAATAAATGTTTTTGAGAGACAACTCCTGCTTTAAAATATGTGGAAAATACTACATCATTCCATTGTTTTGACTCCTTCAGAGCCGGGGTCGCGAAGCCCGGTCTGACGGAGGATGCGCTCTGGAGAGCCAAGTACATTTACGACTCCGCCTTCCACCCCGACACTGGAGAGAAGATGGTCGTGGTTGGCCGGATGTCGGCTCAGGTGCCGATGAACATGTCCATCACAGGCTGCATGCTCACCTTCTACAGGTACAGCAGAGGTTTCAATGTATTTCTAAACACCAGCCTGAAAATGGCTTCATCAAAATAGAATGGAGAAAGAATGAAATGTGCCGAGTATGATACAGTTTACATGTGATTTAAAATGTAACACCGCATACAACACTGCATGAAAATAGATTTTAATCCCTCCACAGAGTGAAAATCCTCTTAAAGAATAAAATGTCACTCGCTGCTGAATACTGATGAGTCATTGGGCAGCTGAGAGGACAGTGAAGTCATGTGATGATGTTGAGCTGAAACAAGATGATTAACAACAAAAAGTAATCATTCTAATAGTTTGAGATATTTATCAAGTGAAAATTACAGGTTCACAGGTTTTAAGAAGTGGTTAATCTCAAATGAATAAATAATATATTATTCAGTCTCATGTTATAGCTATTTCATGATGTCTTGTTAATTTGTTTAACATTTATATTTTACATTATTAGAATTATTACTAGTATTACTTTTGGAATTTGGTCTGGTGATCAGACGAGTGATCAACGGGATATCACAGTGTCATTTTTGCATACTACCACCGGAGGGAGCCACAGTATGAAATTTCAAATTCTGCGCATGGTGGCTTTAAATCGTAAAAATTGGTAAAACATCTGATTATGTATCAAATGAGAGAAAATGCAAACACTTGTAGGTTAACCTGTACTGATTGATTTAAAACAAACCAGAGAAAAAGGTTTTACTTCCAAACCCCATTTAGTCCTAAAGGGACAAAGTATAAATGCAGTATGTTTCTCAGGTTAACAGCAACATGGATCGAGCGTGTTGTATGTGTGTAAAGTATCAAACTATCTGAGACAAATTTGTAATTTGGGCTGAAAGAACAAACCTGTGGCTTGATTAACATGACGGGTGATTTCATAGCAGCAGGAAAAAAAGAACAAACCTCTCTAGCTGCGTGTGGTTTTGTGTTTCACAATGCTCCACTAACGGATGGGTCTTGATCTTTATCTACCAACTTTACTCAAGACAGAAGGGTATTTTTGCTTGTATGCTCTACACTGTGAAATCTCACTTCCTCAAATGCACTGTTGTTGTTGTCCCCTCTCGTTGACAGGACTACTCCGGCTGTGGTGTTCTGGCAGTGGGTTAACCAGTCCTTCAACGCTGTCGTCAACTACACCAACCGCAGTGGAGATGCCCCCATGACCGTGAAGTAGGGAGGACTTCTCACTTCCCTTCCACTCTAGATCTTTCCTGTCCTCCCTCTAAACTAGTGTCTGTAAGGAGGCTGAGGGAGCTGCTGTCCTCTCCCCTTCCCCTCACAGCGGTATTACGTTCCACAGTTAAGCATCTTCAGCCCCACGTAACCATGCACTCATGCTGATATACGTAGGTTTTATGCCTCATGCCGAACTTGCATTTGCATACTCCTCTCATTGTACTGCAAAAAATACCCTTCAGATGCTGCAGAAATGCATCAAATGCATGCATGTATGAAGAGTAAGGGGGTTGCCTCTGCACATCTAAACATAGCATGAATCTGCACCCTTACTGAGGCAACTCTACTTTGAAATGTTCTACTTTAGTTTACCCGATTGTCAGCCACAGGCGTCATGTGCTGCATCTATTTATGATGTGTGCAAAGGTTGAAGAGAAAATGGGTAATTAATGTGTGATATGCTTCCACTCTGTCTCTTCGCAGTCAGCTTGGTGTAGCCTACGTCAGTGCTACTACTGGAGCTGTGGTCACTGCCCTGGGTTTCAAGTCTCTAGCTACGGTAATGCCCACGGTTCAAGTGAATAAACAGAGCAAAGATCTGAATATCTATACGTATATTTGTGCAGAGATTTGCCGTCTGAATGTGTTCTTGACTCTGCATCTTTGCAGCGTCTCCCGCCGATCGCCAGCCGGTTTGTCCCCTTTGCTGCCGTTGCTGCTGCGAACTGTATCAACATTCCCTTCATGAGACAGAGGTGAGGTCTCGTAAAAAAAAAAGCCGAATCCCTCTGCTTTGTTCACCCGGCAGCTTTTAGGAACTCTTTGACGGCTGCTGCTCTACCTTGACTTTAGTTACTGTTTCCTCCAGGGAGTTGAAGTACGGTATCCCTGTGATGGATGAGAATGGAAACAGGTTAGGAGAGTCCACCAATGCTGCCAAGCAGGCCATTGTGCAGGTGGTGGTGTCAAGGATCGGCATGGCAATGCCAGCAATGGGTAATGTCGACATGTGGATCTAAAACCGTACCGTGGTTTATAGCACGAGAGATAAAACTCTCACCCTGTGAGACGCATGCTTAAGTTACAGATTCTCTTTCATGAAACGGAACACTTCACCTGATTTATTTTGATTTTCTTTACAGCCATTCCCCCTCTTATAATGAATACTCTGGAGAAGAAAGCTTTCATGAAGGTAAGCAGACTGCATGCATCACTCTCATGCTGTTGTTTTGTTTCTTAGTCGCTGGATTTACTGGGTCTGTATTATGTGAGGCTGAAAAGAGTCCTGTTGCTTTCCACGTGTTCCACATACATTGAGCAGACAAACATGTTGAACTTGACTTTGTCTCCCTGTAGCGGTTCCCAATTCTGAATGCTCCGGTCCAGGTGGGGCTCGTTGGTTTGTGGTGAGTAATTGACACACAATGGACTCTATTGTCTGTACTTTCAAAGGAAACAGTGACACTGTCTAAAACCTCCCTTTCCATCTCTTGTTCTCAGCCTGGTCTTTGCAACTCCTCTGTGCTGCGCCCTCTTCCCGCAGAAAAGGTACAAACAGCCACACGCTCTCCTCGGAGGAAAAAGGCGGTCGAACTTGTACATGCAGTGTTATCTAACAAGTCAGCCGCGCTTTAAACGTGTTCAACTATCTCTTTGTAGCTCTATGAGTGTGAGCGGGCTGGAAGCAGACCTGCAGGAGAGGATACGGCAGACAAGTCCAAACACCACCACCGTCTACTTCAACAAGGGCCTGTAGGACCAGCCAACACATCTACACGCACAAGACAAAGATACACTCACACACACACACATGCTATGTACACGTCTGTTGTCCTGTGGGCACAAGTGGGAGGGCAAAACTGAATTGATTTATGTTTTTCGTCGTTGTTGTTGTGTTGCTGCATTTGTTTTATTTAACCGCATGGAGCCGCTCCAAGTGTAACAGGTTCAAGGTGCTGATTGTTGAGTATTGACAGAAGGAAAAACACTTTGAGAAGGAAGAGCACTGACTGTTCTCTCTGTACATAGATGGCACTCCTTAGAAAAGAAAACATGACTCCTGTTTTTGTTTTTTTTATTATTGTGTCGTGTGTTTTCTGTCTTCCTTTGGTCAAACCTGCCTGTAGGGAGGCGACTCATGAAGTCACTGATTTGTGTTTCACTCTCAAATATTTCATGTTGCATTCAGGTTAACGTAAGTTTGAGGTACTTTGGTTAATTATTTGTAACTCCAGATTCAAATGAAGGCTTGTGCTTTTAAGGCTTCTGAATTATTTTGTTTTGCATAGAGCCCCCCCCCCTCCTCCTTTCATTTAGATTTCCTCTTTCTAATTCCTGGCTAGTCAGCATTGCGGTATTCTGTTTTGAAATGTAATATTTTAAGCTGTTACACACTGACTAAAGTATGTTGAAGTTATCGCCACCAATTAATTTCCTCCTCGTAGTGCTACTGTGTGTTGATTAGCTTCATCCCTTTGTTGTCCTCCTTGTTAACCCGTGCAGCTTCTTGCTCTCTTCACCTCCCCTGAAGTGTACTTATGTCCCTTCATATTCATAGACCAGGTTAATTAGGTGCTAGGTAGAATGTGGCAAAGAAAATATGTAGACATTATACTGCAAAAGCTCCCAAAGCACAGCCATAGAGCGCTTCAGTGAACACGGAGTGTGCTTTCTATCAACATAAATATGTACTGTTGAGATCACTTTATGAACAAGTGCAGTCGCTAGCTTTAGTGGCATATCGATGAAGTATTTCATTGTTGTCGTTGGTGGTGCTTGTTTTCCGAGGTTGTCAAGTGGAGGAATATACTCCTGTTGTGTCTAATTTCAGGTCCTTAAAGTCGGACATGCAGGGTTCTGATCAGAGCCATTGATGTCCCCGTTGTTCCCAATGAAAGTAGCTCATGTTGCGAGTCAAAAATACTAAATGCTTATTTCTAGGCAGGGCAGTGGGTAACTGTGTGCACGGTCTTTGTTGTGGCTTTGTGAAAGTGGTCAGTTTGGCCGAGTTTGAGCTTCGCTGATGAAATTCATTCACGTTGTTACCGAAACACGTGACTCTCCGGTGTGGTCAGATGATTAGTGATGATTGTGTCAGTGAGGAAATATCCGCTGTATTTATCTGCGTGTTGTCTCTCTGGATTATGCAAGAATAAGTCTATTTTTTCTTTGATATTTAAATCTAAATACATATATATATATATGATGTACAATATATTATGGAGCACATATGCATGCTGATTTTTGTAGGGGTGTGCCTCTGTTAGTGAATCACATATGCAGCAGAAGAGAGCACAGAGTTTGCTGCTAATGAGCGAGCGCACCTCGAGGGCTAATGAGTGTTCAGATTAGAGGATCGGTCCTCCAGTGGACACACAGTCACAGAGGACCAACTATGATTCAATGTTTGTGCAAAGTCATGTTTTGTGTATGTTGGTCAAAAGAAAAACGTAACCCAACACGAAGATTGTTCCAAATTTCCATTCACCTCCATCAAGCATCTGTAGTCACTCGTGTTCGTTCGTGTTTCAGGAATTTGAAGTTGAACATTTATTTAAAGTAAACTGACTGTGGGCGTTAAGGGACTGTAGCAACTGCACAAGTATCAACTACTGCACAGAAATGCACAATGATTGTGTTTAAAATGTGATTCTGAAATTGAAGTTTAATTCCAAAAGTGCTCTACGGATCTTTTTAGAAACACGTCAAATATACGACTCCTCACTTCTGTATGAGGACGTGGACGTCTGTGTATCATTTTGGAATGAAAGTCTTCTTTCAGCGTTTACCATTGTCATTCACATTTTCATTTAAACATTTAACACCCGGACAACAGCTACAGTTTGAGTCCCTTGCCCCCCCCCCTCCCTCTGTAACACAAAGACATGATCACATGCACTGCAGGACAGTGTTTCAGAGTTACTAATGTATTCCGATATTCGATATGTACCCCGGCTGCATCATTAGGACCTAGTTATCGTGTTGTGTTTGGGGTGTTTCCCTGCGGAGGATGAAACTGCACTATATAACCTTTGCTGTGCTGCTGTAGGAGCTAGATGGATTTGTGTTGCTATTTTAAACAATGAGCTTCTGAAGATTGTTTATATTGAAGATTGTATTTGTTTATGGTGCTGGATGATGTTGACTGAACTTACTGCTAATTAATAATCTATTCAGTGTTTGGCCGTTTTCATTGCTCATAACCACGTCGCTTTAGCTTCTGCTTCTGCTTTTTGTGTTTGTCTGCTCTTGGAATTATGGCGCACAAGTGTCAAGAACAAAAGTGGAGGGTCTGAGTCAGCATTTAAATACATTTGTAAACGTGTATCTCAGCTTGTGAGCGTAACGTGTCGCACCATTAGATCTATCCAAAGAGGAGACGGGTATGAATTGGACTGAGGAGAAGAAGAGTGCAGCTTTTAATGTTTTTGTTTCAGCTTTAACGTGTGGACCTTTTTTCCAGGCTTTTCTCATTCGTAGTTTTTTTTTACAGAAATGGTCGTCATCTTCTCAAAAGCACACCAAATGTTTCAAAAACATAGCAAAGTATCGTCATTAACACAGTTTACAGATTGGACATGTAAATAAATCCCAACACACAGTTTAGTTAAGTTAAAGATCATATTTTTGGCATTGATTTTATTGACATTCAATAAATTCTCATAATAAACTTCACATAACACATTTTGGCGACCTGGTTGAAAACCCACTAAGTTAAGAATTTAGTTGTGCATGAAATTAAGAAAATGTCAAATCTTTGCATATTGAAGGCACAAATGAAAAGACAATCTGTTATTTGTAACACTCCATGAATGTTTTTGTCGTGTACATACACTTTACACCCGTAGATCTGTCGGTGCTTTCTCCCTCGATTTTGTATTGTGATTAAATATATTTCCTTGATGTGGAATGTATTTTACTCCGAGCAATAGAATAAAATATGTAACATTAAAGTCCAAACCTGTCTGCTTTATTCAACAATAAACGTATTTACATTATAAATGTTTTTGGGGAACAGAAAACTAACTGAAAAAGGTGAAAAACACAGTTGTGATCTGATGAGGCTCGTTCGTGGAGGAAGTGTGAGGCAATCAGACGCACACAAACCAGACTGTGTATTATACATAGTTTTAATCGTGATAACCAGTGAATTTCAACAGAAAAGGAGAACTTTGGCTTAGTGTTGTCATATGTGGATGTTCTGTTCCTGTAGCTTTGATAAATTCATGGGTTAAATAATAAGTCATTTATTTACCGGGAAAATAATTCAAGCTGGTATTTTTGCTCATTTTAGTTATTTTACTGTATATTAAGTGCAGCTGGAAAGCTCACAGGCATGGGTTAATAAAACATTTGGATTATGGATTAAACAAAAGGAAAAGGGGGGTATATGTAATTAAAATTATATTAGATGGATTTAATACATAATTCCACAATTCAGACACAAACTGGACCAAGTCAGTTTGTCAAGTCATTTCTAGAAATACAAAAACATCTACAAGAGTTGGTAGAAACGTATACGTACAGATGAAATCTTAAAATGAAACACACAGAGAAGATATGGTGATGAGGTCTTCTTTATTTGTTACTTATGTACAGGTACACACAACACACACGTGCTTCATTCAGGCAGCACCAACACTCCTCAACATGGCGACAGTGGCTGGACCTGTACGTGTTTGAGCATCAAACCTGCTCCTCTCAATGTTGAGTTTGGATTCAAGTCGTCATTATCACACACACAGGCCGCACACACACACTGGTCCGCCATGTTGGAGGCCCATTCAGGGTGCCTGACCAGGAGAAGCAAACAAAGACGATACACAGGAACGTTATTACAAATGTACCACTGAAAGACAAGCTCGCAGAATAATTAATCAATAAATTTAGTGGTTCTCTAAAAGGCAGATTTCAAATGACCTTAAATTAAATGGCATTTAAGTCCCTTAGTACCCGTCTCAAAGACACTAGCTTCTAGGTGTCTGCAGAGGTATAATCAGTGACTAATCCTGAAATAATATTGTGTCTGTCCTGAATCAACAGTAAATTAATGTGCAAAAGACAGAGGTATGTTGTGATATTAGATAGTGCAGACATACATGTCAGAATATTTCAGTGATGGACATCTCAGCAGTTATGTTTTGATCTAAACACACTGTACCTTTTTGTCTAATGACATTTGTTTTTGGGGGTAAAATTATTTTGCTGGTCCAATCTTCTTAACAGCCTCTAAAACATCAGCAATCTGCACTTTATTGCCAAACTCCTTCTCGTGGTGTTCCAGGAGAATCCCCTGCAAACACAACATACAGTTAACATACAGTTTTAAGAAGCTCTATTGATTCCTCCCTGACTAGTCCAGGTACACTTACCTGGTCTCCTGGTCCGAGGACAAACACTCCTCCCAGGATGAAGCCCTCTCCGTTCATGTTGCCCTGGTAGCCTGACCTCCAGGCCCGTATGAAGTTCTGCCAGACCCCGAGCCGGATGAACCCCAGACCCCCCATCTTTCTCTGCAGCGGCCCGTAGAAGACTTTCTACAATCACACAGTTAAGCTTCAGTCAATAATCAAAAGAAATAAAACAGCCTTGTGGATTTATTCAACTATTGCTTTAGCAGCCAAAATTACATAACCTTATTCGTCAACTCGTTGCCCTTTGGCAGAGGAGAACAGTAATGTGGAAGGACAACTTAAAATCTAGCTCTCAAGCTGTGTGACTCATTTTCATTCCCCAGCAATGACTGATAGCCTAATTACCCACTCTAGGGTCATTAAAAATATATAATAATTGCTCATTCAACCAGCACTCTAATAGCCACATTTACACTCCACTGATTGATGAGCAGATCCACACCTAAATCATTATTATTAATCTCACAAGAGCTGAAACAATTAGTCAATGAACAGAAAAATAATTAACGACAATTTTAATAGATAATCAATTTGTTTAATAGCTTGTGTCTCCAGAATATAAATAATGTGTTTTTCTGACTGCTCCGGTCGTAGAAGACCAACAAAAATGCAAAGAAACAAGTTAGGACAGGTTATTGTCGGTACTTGTCGGTAATTAAAAAAAGGAGTAAGACTGTTTTGTAGTTTAGACAGACTGAGAGGAGGAAGAGTAACAGTGGCTCTGGTCTGATGTTATCTACCACAGCTGACCTTTTCATCTACGTAGATGTCCCCAGTGAAGTGCGGTCTGAAGTCCTCGATCTCTGTGCCGACGTCCTCCTTCACCACAGCAACCAGATGGACCCCGAGCTTTTCCAGCTCGGGCTTCAGAGAGGACAGCTCAGAAGCCTCCTACAAAGAGAGAGAGAGAGAGAGATACCTTCAGAGTAAATATTACTCACATACACTGTACACACTGTACACATTTCAACTCTGAGTCATGTGTAACACCTTCTCCTCCGTCATTCAGAAACATTTTGTATCACCTCTCTGCACAAAAATCATCCAGGGCGTCGTACGGCCATGACCACAGCCCCGTTCATGTCCCACAGGCTCTTGGCTTTGATGACGTTGTTGCCTGGAGACAAAACAAGAACAAATAGTTTCTAACACAAGGCGGACACGTCTCTGATTAAAAAAAAGAAAGCACACAAAACAAGAACAAATAGTTTCTAACACAAGGCGGACATGTCTCTGATAAAAAAAAGAAAGCACAAGAATGTCATGGGTTTTACTGCTACATACATTTAATCAATCTGATGCAGCCTTCACACGGGAGAAAAGGCTAAATGTTCATGGTCACATGAAACATGTAAATGTTTTGGAATATCACAGTAACTCTACCTTCAGCTTTGGACAAAGACCTTTACAGAGATCTAATCTGTCATACCAGCAGATTTAAGAAAGCAGCTTTGCCCTAAATCCCACACACAACCTCATTCAGTGCACGTACAACGCATACAAATATACAACAGTAAAGAAAACGGCTGATTCTCATGTGGGTTTAACAACAACCGGTGTGGAGACTAACAGGCTTATTGGTGGGTGACATAATTACACAGCCAATCAGAAAGGCTACCTACCGTCTTTGGTGGAGCGCAGGTCCGCCTCTTCAAGGTTCTCCAGTGACACCTGAGCAGCTTTAGGAAGACACAGATCAGTGTTGGCCAGGAAGATCCCGGCAAGCGCCGCTCCGACAGCACCCAGACCCAACGACCACATCCCCATCCCGGACAGCCCCCCCTCCAGCCCGAGCACAGAGGACAACACTGCAGCACAAACAGACAACAACATGGAGAGAGAAATTAGTCTTTTATTTCACACATGCTCATAATGAATGCTTAGCTTTAACAATACAGTTTTGGTTATAGTTCTAGGTGATAGTTGTATTTTCTTTCACTCTCATTTCTTACACAAGGAGACCTCAGACCTCCCAGACTGAGACCAACAAGACCCATCTTGCAGATTTGGTCTTGTCTTTAAGGGTATTGTTGTGTACCAGCGTAGCCTCTTATCACATTACTCTCATCTCAAGCTCCTCCGTGACATTAGATAGCTCACATACCTACTAAGGAGATGGGCTTCTGCCAGTTTGTAGACGCTACATTTGACTGCAGCTGGTGTTTTTTTTTTAATGAGTCATGCTGAGACCGCCAACGTTGTGCTTTCCTTTGTACTTAGTTAGAAATCTTGCAGTGTAATCGTAGGGCTGCAACTAACAGTTTTTTCATTATCAATTAATCTGTTGATTGTTTATGAAGGTACTGGAAAAAAAAGGCGACATATTCTTTGCTCAGCAACTTCAAACGTAGCAAATACTCACAAGTGAGAGGCAGAAGAGTTTTTTTTTTTTTTTCGGCAATCAACTTATCGATCAATCGACTTTCAGCTACAGTATTATGTGCTGCTTCTTTTAATCAGTGAAGCAATTCATCTATGAACGATGGATGAAACTGTGAAATTCACAAAGGTTATTCATAGCTCTTATCAAAGCATTTTACACTGCTAGACAGATAAGATGATCATATTACAGAATGACTCATTTATTTTGTCTACTTTCACAACACTCTTCAGTGTCATGAAGGTCGAGAGTCACTCAAGCTCAAAGTGGGTGGAAAGCAGAGAACCACTGTGACACAGGTCACGGCTGTTAAAACAACAAGCTCAAAGTTTGGGTTGTGGTCGGGGAAGGCAGTCAAATGTGTCCTTGCCTGAAGCAGGCGTGTTTGGGTCAGGACTGGCTTTGGCTTTACTTTGGTGAAACAGAGCAGTCTGGGTTCTTAGAAACTGGGGCCTGGCTGTGGTGGAGGTCCGGCTGCTCGTGGTAGCGCTCCCCAGAGAGAGGGCAGAGCAGCGCGGGGACAGTCTCCACCTCAAACCTGTCCAACACCTGGACAGAGCCAGCATCTGGGCCGTGGACAAAGACTGACCCTCTGACTACAAAGACCCTCAAGATTTCCCTGAAAGAAAGAAACACAAGTCTTTTCGTTGTGCCATGCTGCATTTGATTTTACAGACGTAAGAGAGAAAATGATGGGATCTTTCTTCATGATTAGACTGCCCAGATAAAACATTATACCGACAGTTTAGCCAGTTAGCCAAGTTTGATCTATGCTTAAAATAGGAATTTATTACCCACCCTGAAGAGTGAGCAATATCAAAACTGAAAGAACGATAAAAGCATGAAGTATAAAAGGTGTGATTCTTATCTTAATAATCTCACTGGGGTATGACTGTTCAAACAAACTTCCTATAAGCACCCAAAGCTCTCGTGTGTGGTTAACACATCAACACATACAGTGAAAACACAAAAATGAAATTAAGTCCACAATATTATACACAGAGAAATGAATAAGCTGAGAATTAAAAAAGTGAACACACTTGCAGCTGTTACAGAAGAGTAAACTGATTAAAAAGTAAGAATGTCATATACTAACTTGTCTCCATTTCCAGAACGTGAAGAAATACTTATTCTCCTGGGATTAAGCTCATCCAGTTTCAAATGGTAAATCACCCAAATACATTTATGTCCTGACACTTAAGAGCAGGGAGGACAAAGGGCAGAAAGAAATGAGTACAGCAGCAGCCAATAGAGACACACGGACACGCCTGCAACTCAAGGAAGACTCCCTGAACGCTCTGAAGAGTGAGCAGTGAGAGTAGCTGTCAGCACTGGTACTGCCAGTTACGAACATTATGTAATGTTAGCCAATACTTTGTACACAATGATACAAATCTAATAGAGAAAGAGTATTATGTATATAATGAGATACCTGGACGATGGATCATGTTCTAGTGTTCAAAAGGAACTGTACTGCTGTACTTTTTTGAGGTACTTGAGTATTTCCTTTAGAGTCTTCTTCTCCACTACTATTACTTTGACCATGTAGACTTTTAATACATAACATGATCTGCTTCTAAAATGGTATTACCTCCATTTCAAACTGATTTTTCATTCATGATTACCTTAAAAAACATGAAGATGTGTCATAGATTTAGCTACCCAGCAACATTAAAATGCTACATACATGTTAACGCATCTTTTATAATAATCCAATAATATCATAGATGTATAATATATCAATCTGAAGAGGGACATTTTTAACCAGCTGTTGTAATACTTGTTTTGGCAGAAAGGATATGGGACTCACAAATCAATCAGTCCAGTTCTTGCTTTACTTTATGTCCATTAAAAGCTGAACAAAGCTCAATAATCATTGTCCAACAAACCTAAATTGATTCGTACCCGTCACTGTGCAGTTATGTGTATTATTAGTCCAGCTGCTGTGTGTAGTTGTGTGATACTGTATTTCCTGTTTGTTCTGGCTTCATTTATTATATGATTCAATCAGGAAGACAGCAAATAATGCAGATAATGACCTTCACACTACCAATGTGTGATCAATGACTTTACCTAGTGGCTCAACAGACTACACGTATAGTTGTAACCCAATAGGACTAGCATATGTTGTCGTATTTGAGATGTTATAATCATGGCGGTTACATGGCATTACATAATCTATACATAATTTCAGTGTCCTACACAGTTACTGTTGCTAGTGGTGACGACAGTGTCGTGGCTAGCGTTTAGCTCAGCTTAACGATGGAATTAGCCGTTGGTTCATTGAGTGTGGGCCTGGAGCTAGCATGGGTTGCTAAAGCAAGTGCACCTGTTCAGAAGCCGTGACTTGATGTCAAGTTAACGGAATAGTTGTTTAATAAGGGAACACTCACCGAAATCAATGAAGCGACAAGCAGCGCCTCCCTGAACCGACGTTTTGTAAACAGATTTCTGCGCAGGCGTACTAAACGATCTGGGGAGCAGGGAAACTAATCGAGTGAGATGGCTGGAAAAGAAGATTTGAACTTTGGCACGAACCAAAACAAGGTAAAATATAATACACAGCTACATGTATAGATAATCTTTCTGTAAGCATTATTGGTTAAGTGGTTTATTACATGGCAAACACACAATGCGTTTAATCACTCCAACGGTTCAATCTCCCTCATGTCATGCCAATACCGCCATGGTAAATGTTTGATCTGTGTGCAAGCATCAGAGCTGTTCTCTCAGCAGAGTTTAGAAACAAGTCTTCATTAAAACACACAAAAGACCATCACACAACCAGGACCAGAACAGCAGACAGTGGGCCACTAAATAGTTAAAGTGACATATGTTAACCACAAACACTGCATAACATATCAGCAAAAGGGGAATGAGACCAGAATTTAAATTTACAAATGCAATATGAGTAGAGCACAGCGTTTTAAAGGAAAACGTCTGGGTTAGGCTTAAAGAATACAGACAAACAAATGGAAGCATGCTGTAACCATTATTATGTAATGCCTCACTAACAGTCCATTCATTCTCATATTTGAGGTCTATTTGGCCATGTGGTCTTGAATTTTGCGGGCTGTTCTGAGTACTGCCAGCATATTCACTTTATCCCCAAACTCCTTCTCGCGGTGCTCCAGTAGAATACCCTGGGGGGGGAGAAAACACAATCTTACAACATCCAGATACACTTGTCAGAAAACAATTGTTCTGTAATTGACTGCCTACCTGATCTCCGGGCCCAATGACAAAGACTCCTCCCAGGACAAGTCCTTCACCTCTTAGGTTTCCCCTGAAGCCCCTCCTGTAGGCCCGCCAAAGGTTCCTCCACACGCCAATACGCAGAAACATGGAGAGAAACATCCACCGCTCTTTAGGGCCGTAGAAATTTCTCTGTGAGAATAACATAAAGGCAGTTTATTGTCTTAAATTGCCTTAAAAACCCTACATGTTTCACTTAACATCTTAAAGTCATGTGTAAATGCAGACCTTCTGATCCACATAGACCTTCCCAGTGAAGTACTTCTTGAAACAGTCCAGCTCCTTGCCAATGTTTTCTTTTACCACGGCAAACAGAGGGACTTCAAGGTCCTGCAGCTGGGACTTCAGAGAGGTAAGCTCAGCAGCCTCCTAGAGAGAATCCAATAGCATGAAAGAAAGTTAACCAGTTAAGTGACCACAGAGTTCTCATTACTGATACACATACAGGCATGTGATTTCATACCTCTCTGCACAATAATCATCCAGGTCGTCGTACAACCACGACCACAGCTCCGGTCTTGTCCCACAGAGTTTTGGCCCTGTGTCGCTCATGGACTGAAAGAGACGAAGGCGCATTATTGAATCTAATGCCACTGACTCTTGTTCATTAGGGATAACTGAAGAAGTCCATTTACTACCTTGTCCCTAATGAATGATGCAGTCACTGTTTGGGCCAACTACAAGTTTGTGGATTGATTTGTGTGCTGTCGTACTCTAATCTTAGACACCAAAAGTTGGATTCTGACCTCCCAACGGGGGTTTGTGTCAATCAATCCTAATTATAAGAAGTTCAGAGAGTTAAAATAGTTAGTCCAAAATTAGAAAATTAAAATGAAAACATTTTGTTAGTACAAAATTCCCTATTTCTTTGTTTCCCCAGACAGTTTTTCCTTGTTGAGCTGCGATGGAAGAATAGCAACACAGAGAGGGAATTTCATAGTCAAAATCTGTATTTCTGCAACATTATAGATTCAGCTTGTTTCTGTTTTCAGACTCACCCCCTCCAGTGGTCTTCAGCTCTGTTTCCTCCAGCACTTCTAGGTTGACCCATGCTGGTTCGGACTGGAACCAGTCTGTGACGGAGCTGATGAGCTCTGCAACAAACAGGCTCGCCGCCTTCAGGACCGTGGTCACACTCACCATGACCCTAAACTCGCTCCGCAGGCCACCTACAGTGATAACATGTGAAAAGATTCACTTTCAAATATGCTTCTGGTTCAGCAATGTTTTACAGGATTTAAATGTTTTACCTCATCAGTCAGATAAACTTTAGCATGGCTTTAGCTTTAGCTTTAGCTTAACATGTATTGTAACGTTTGTTAACGTACAATATGTCAACCAAAAGTGTAAAAAGGTGATACTCACCAGCCTGTGCCTCGCTGCTAATGTGGAGGAATCTGTTGTTTGCAGCCAGCCCCTTAAGCCGTCTCAACTCCGATCAGTCTAATCGCAGCGAAAGCCTTGCTTATGTGAACATAACGTGATTGGAATTCCTCAAAGACTGCTGTGAAACAAGGCTCATGTTGAGCTCAATCCTCAGTGCCAGGATCAACATGGTGCAGAGTGGAGCTTACATCAACGAGCTATGTAACAGCATTTTTTTTATATTTATTTAATCAGTTATGTTTCCTTGATTATGTCAAAGCCGTTACCATCCATAAATATACTAACCAGCATCTGTAATTCAGTATTTGAGAACAATATATTCAATATACACATCCCTTCAGTCTCATGATCTTTTTAGTTAAATTAATGATAATCACCTCAATTTGCTATTTTAACTGCTGATGTATTTCAGCATTTCATGCTCTCTCTTAATCTGTCTTTTTATTATCTCCATCTCGTTCAGGTCAGTCCCAAAGTAGCTGCAGAGGTCCTGAGATCACGCTGCAGCTGTCGAGGCTCAGAGCAACACCGACCCCTGCAGGAGGTTAGTGGCATTACAGACAGGACACACGAGTCTGCTCAGTGGCTGAATTCAGGGCTACAAGCTTTTATTACAGCTTAATCTGACAATAGTTCTCTCAATTGATCGATTCAATATTTTGTCTATAGATATATAGAACATTTAGATAAAAAGGCAACTGACATTTCCCAGGACCTCTTGTCCAACCATCAAACCCAAAGATATTCAGTTTACTATCATGCATGACAGAGTTCAGCATCAAGTCCTCACAGGGGCTATAGGTCCTGCATTGTTTTTTGTAAAAGGGGTTCAAGGTGAGTGTAGTGTGTGTGAGGGGGCTGAACGTACATTACCTCTCTGACCCCGTGTCGGAGTTGTATTGCTTTTCAATTACACTTTTTAAATACAGTCAAGTGAAGTGAACACTTTTTGTCACTCCTGCATAGCGTGAGTGATAAAAGTGCATTGCTAGAGGGGTACTGGGTAATATTTCACTCATTGGTGACAGCTTCTCAGAGGAATGTGCTGAGGGTCCAAAATGGGCTGGAATAGAAAAGGGATAGGATGACACTCCACGAGGCCAGCTGCTGCACTCCCTCTGGCTGCTCCGCTTGGCCATATGCTGGGCTGTGTGTGTGTGTGTGTGTGTGCATGTTTTTGTTGTTGTAAACCATTTCACGTGATCTACTATAATACATTATGAATGGCCACTGGATTTTTGAAACTCAAATTACTTGTCAAAGTTAGGCTACCGCTTGTAATTCATCTTATAATCAGCCATTTGTAATATAAGACTGGTCACTGTACAGTGAAACATTTCACACATGACAACACACTAAATATCTACACTACAATAAAAGTGAGGTCTAAAAGTTCAAGTGAGGTCTAGGGTTGGTCTGATTAGACTATTTTTCTGTGGTATTCTCCTCACACACGTGCAAACGTACACACAAACACAGAACAGCCTCTTTCTTGGACCAATGCTCTAGCGGGGAGTGTGCGGGACCAACAGCCAATTACAGCTGAAGATTTGCGCACCACCTCCTGTGTGGTGTTCTCGCATTGGTTGAAGCATTAAAAAAAGTGAAGCCAATCAGAGCAAATTGGGCAGTAGCGAAGGAAGCACAGGGAGTGCAATAGTATTTACTGTCCGAGAAGAGAAATCTGCTTTTGGATCTGTTTGATGGCAGAAACAGATTTCCATTTCTATTGTTTTGAGTGAACTTGAGTGATAATATTAAAAATTATTTAACAGCAAAATTACACCTGATAAGTCTGTAAACAGTTTTTAGGCCAAAACCTCAGATTAATGCAAACATAAACCACAAAATGAACACCACAGAATGACCTTCACCCCAAAGGGAGTCAGAGAGCTGCAAAAACACGAACTGTGATAAAAATCTCCATAAACATACAATAAACTAATCATGGTGCCAGACAGTGTGGATTATCTGTTGTACATTGGTATGTCATTCCTTATGTAACAAATTGTACACACTCCACAATCTCTCCATTGTGCAATAACAGTTCATGCTGTGACTGCCATCCAGATGAAACTGGTTGGTAACCAGACGAGCTCTGTGTCCTTGTACCTGGGGAAAGACAAACAGGTGTTACCCTCCCCCGGACGATGCCAGGGTTCATTTATCTCGTCCTGTTCTGGCAAGTTTGAGTTTGATTTACTCTCGAACCCCAAAACACTGACCCCTGCTTTTAATTTGAAATGCAGAGGGAGGGAGGGGGGGGGGGTGTCAATATGACACACGTTTCATGCAGCCAATCAGACTGAAGGAGGAGTCGCTCTCATGTGGGATTTGAGATCAGTTCAGTCAGTTTATTTCTTCTTAATGTGTGATGTCAGACACTGGAGTTAAATCATTTCAATGATTAATGCACACTGTGTTTGTTTGTTCTCTTAATTCGGCTGCACATCATTAAAAGTGTCGGCATGAACTTCATAATATCGAGGGGACATTAAAGACCTCTTACATACTCGCTGGACGGCCATCGACTGAGCTGTAGTTGTCAAACAACAGCAACACAAAGGTCATCAGGCCTTTATCATTTTGCACTTCATCTTCTGAGGCTCTTAATGTTCAGGCGGATGTGAACTTTAAACTTGTATCTACAGTGTGTCCTCAGTAGGTTTCATAAATACACCTCTTCTTCACATTGACATATTGAAGCAATGACCTTCATTTTAGACTGTATCTACAAAAAGATCTCTTTACCGATATGATTATGTGAATTTATTTAATTCAAACAGTTTAACTAATATATTATTTAAGGTGCATCTTCTTCACAATCAGTCGTGACACACAGAGAAAGCAGTGGTGGCAAGTAACTAAGTACATTAACTAAATTACTGTATTTAAGTACAATTTTGAGGTACTTTCCATTTACTGCTTTTCAACTTAACTACATTTCGGAGGGAAATACATTAATAATCCAATAATCCAACATCCAATAAATTTATTTGATAACTTAAGCTACAAATCACTTAGCCGATTCAGATGAATAATTCAGAATATAATACAAAATAAATGATGCTATCGTTATAGATTAAGAGAAGAAAAGACTTAATTGGTCCCTGGGGGGGGGGGAATCAAAGGCTACCTGGTAGTATATATACTGTAAGTAATTCAAATTAGTCCTACCTTTACCAGCTACAACATTAAAGCAATGTTCATATTAATCCATCAATAATCATAATCCAATGAATAATATAATATACATTATTGTGAAATGGGCCATTCAGAGTATTTATATACTGTGGTATTGCTATAAGTAAAGGATAAGAGTACTTCTTCCCCGTGGCCCCTCACTCTAGTATTTTTACATCCTTGTGTATCATGACTGCATTGTTTTTTCCTGACAGACTGACTTCCATGTGCATGATAACTATTACAGTCAAATCCTTGGAAGTCTCTGTTTTACAGTTTATCCTCATGTAGAACACAGAAAAGTCAATAAGTTACACTTGAGGGTCACAGTGTGATCTATAATATTTTCCTAATTCTCCAGCACATATTCAGCCTCTTCATGCTGACGCGCTATTAAAGCTCTGATAGCAGTTATCTTTCACCATAACCAGAACAATCTTGTTTCGAGTTTTCCTGGTCAGTCATTAACAAATGTTTAGAGGCAATCCACACGGACTCAGAGGGGAGTCTGTTTTGCACGTCACACATGTGGGGTCTTGAGTGATTTCATCTGAACACACAGACTGTAGTCAGGCCAAAATAAACAGAGGTGTATCATCCACAGGTTACACACTGTCCCGTCAGACTGCCTCATGTCTTCTCTTGTTTAATCTAGTTCATGTTTGTCACATTTTACTGTCCTGACCGCTGTCTCCTTGTAGACCATATCTGTATCCCAGTTCCATACTACATGCCAAATCTAAGCAGGTTATAAACATGTAGAGTGTTAGCGCACTGGAAAAGTTACAAAATACAGTATGACACATTATGCATCCTAACAAAACCTCTTTTGAGTGAGATGTTTCTCTCACAAAAACAGAGGAACACGCATACGGAAATATGTTTTTAACTAGCTCTGTGTTTCTCTAAGATAATAAATTATTAAATGAACTAAAATAAAAACAGATTCAACACACGTTAATACCCAGTTGTGGTTGCTCATCCTTTTAAACTAGCAAACAATTCACAAATTAAGCTTCTCATCTGTTTATCCATTGATTTGATTATTTCAACATTCAAAATGTGCATCCATTACTTTTAGCTAACTATTTCCATTGCTCTGCTTGCCTTCTAACTAGCTTTCTCGCAATATGAAATAATTCACCTGGGGTAGGGTATGTGGGCATTTCCTCCCATAAGAGTTCTGAGCTTGTATAGTCTTTGGGATTAATCTTTCAGTATGGAAAGAATAATGGATAGAGCCTGTCATCATACTCAGCATGCAGCTACTGGTTGGTACTAGGTTTGATTTGACACTGCTGGCCTGGGGTAAGATTAGGTCAGCTTGCTACTTACTTTAGTGGCATTTACTTTGTATGTTAACACAGCTGTTTCTAATTCTCGCCCATTCCTTTCAACAACAAAAAACACCAAATCTCTGCATAATGTGTGTGAAGCTATAATGTCCTGTGTGCATTTTTAGACTCTCTGTAAAATTGTGAAGAAAAAAAGGTCATGCAATTACTGCTTGCATTACCTCTTTGGTTAATGCTGTGCTTTTTGCTTCTCTGGTTGAATCTGCTTTAAATGAGGCTTGAAGCAGTAAGGAAGAGTGGTATTTTATTCACTACTGAGATCTTGTGAACATCCTTGTCTCATTTCATGAAGCCAACTCAACACCAGCTGAAACTAGAGCGAGATGAGAGAGAATTGGAGAGAAAGGGTTTGTCCCTCTGCACTGTTTACATTACAATGAAGAGACATTTGTTTACAGTCCCATTGTTTCTCCAGGTGCATTTTTGTTGGTGCACATACAGTGTTTTTGTGAGCATCACTTGCACAAACGGTCCTCTACAGTCCCTGATATTCTACTGAAACACAGGCACAGAGAGGCACCTTAAAGACCACGAGTTATCGGAGAGGCACATCTTCATTATTTGATCTTCTCTCAGGAAATGGCTCGATATTTTCTGCAGTTGTGCACAGAGACAAGAGCCTCCGGCTAGGACTGAGATGGAAAAGAGCATTTAGACAACAGGTGACTGTCTGCTCCAAATGTAATTATCGACAGTGATGCAAAGTAACTATTTACATGGTACTGTACTGATGTACAAATTTGAAATACTTTCCTATGCTACTTCCACTCTACTATATTTCAGAGGGAAACATTCCACTTTTACTTCACTACATTTATTTGACCTCTATAGTTGATACTTAACATACATTTTGTTTACTTAACTACAATTTCAAATGCACGCTATCTTCACACTGTGGTATTTCTACTACTTTTACTTAAGTAAAATGTCTCAGTACTTCCTCTGCATCAAACAGTATTTTGTATCTATTTTGCAAGAGTCCCTTAGTTTTTAATATGAAGTACCTTTTGCTTAATGTCCTTCTGTACATTTACCTAAATAAAATGTTTCACATGTTTAAGGCTGCAACAGACCACTGTTTTCATCATCATCATCATCATCATCATCATCACACTGATCGCATCATTTTAATGTTGAAGCTGGTCAGAGTGGAGCTGATTTTAATTGTGTTGTACTGATTGGTAGTTTAATATATCACAATTAATTATAATCTTATAAACTACTCATTAGGTTTTCATGTAAAATCTCAATCTGCAAATTTACCAGTAACTAGTAAGTAGTCACATAAATGTAGGAGACTAAAAAGTACATTTTTCCCTGAGACGTAGTCGAGTATTAGTATAAAGAAGTATCAAATAGAGGCACTCAAATACAGTGCATGTACCTCAAAATTGTACAGTGCTTAAAAATGATTTAAATGATTAAACCATGAAGGAGTAGTTGCAGATTAATCTTTCAATAGACTAAATGATTTATCGTCTAATTGTTGAAGCTGTAATTGATTTTGTGTTCCTTACTAATTTAATTTCTAATTGAACAAACTCTCAACATAATGTCAACAGGAGTAATTGCATCATTTTTTTTGCAGTTGACAAAAAACCACCTGTCTCTCTCTCCCTCTGTCCATAGGCTGCCCTGACCTGGCCGAATCCCAGCCGACAGAGCTGTCCCACTGGGTTGAGGGGGGAAGGGGAACCCCCCAATTAAGATGTCCCTGCTCCCACTCACAAGTCTTCCACCTTAAACCAGAGATGTCAGAGCTGGTGAGGGCTATAAACATACAGTCAAGCATAATACTGTACACAAGGGGTTAACAAGCTGTTTACACGAGCTGTAAATGCCCTTCCATCATCCACTCCCCCTCTGGAATGGACTGTCCCATGGATTCACATAATAAGTGTGTGTGTGTGTGTGTTTTTGTATGTGTTGTGTGTGTGTGTTTTTGTATGTGTGTGTGTGTGTGTGTGTGTGTGTGTGTGTGTGTGTGTGTGTGTGTGTGTGTGTGTGTGTGTGTGTGTGTATAAGTGTGTGTGTGTGTGAAAGAGAGAGTGTGCGCGTGTGTTCTCTTAGCCATATATATTGGGCCATGTGGACACAGACGTGGAGTTTTGTAGGATAGACTTTGTATTGTCTGCAGGGCTTTTGGCCTCTCTTTCTTCATTTCTCTCTCAAAGAAAACCAGCAGGAATATAAAGCAGCCCTCTAGACTGCTTGTTGGAGGGAACTGAGGACTTTTAATAAACTTTAATCCCTGAGAGTCTTGCCGAGTACCTGGCCCTGTAGAAAATAAAATGAGTGACATGCTGGAAGAGGGCTCTTTCATGTTCACATCGGAGTCCGTAGGAGAGGGACACCCAGGTGAGTCTTCAATCAACTTGAGCTACTTTTGTTTACTGTAAGATATTTAACAGCTTGTCAAATTTCTCTATAATTTGTTGTAAAAAAACAATTAAAAAATAATTTTAAGAACACATATTTACCCTTTTCTTATCTAAATAAGATCTAAATATTGATTTAACATTTCTACCAAAACTGTAGAAACATGACTATGAATAAACTTTATGCAAGTTGGACAACGTGTCCAAAATAGCTCATCAGTGCTGAGCATTTACTCGCCAAGCATGGTTGGTATTCCATTCACAGCAACATGTGTTTACTGCCCCTCACTCTCACTCTCACTCTCACTTATGGGCAGCAGGAGGTGAATGTGTGTGACACACTGGTGTAAGGTTGCACGCTCAGGAAAACGTGTCATGCGGACTCTATCCTGGGATACAACTGTCATGTTGACATTAAAGTTGTGATAATACAAGCCAAAATGTATGCAAATTTCTGTTACTGAACAACGTTTTCCTGTAGCCGTAAGCTAATTAAAATGACTTACTGGTCTCTGTGGATTGCTGTTTGATGTGGCTGTAAACTCATTCAAGTCCAAAAATTAACAATCCCATGTTCACAGTACTTTACTTTAAGTAAGCATTTATTAGCAATATATAAATATTAATTTAAATGGTTTATAACGCACTAGTTATAAGTAAATATAAGTGTTTATTAACAACTTTTACTCTTGTGGGCACCCATAAGTGGAGGCTGGTGTATGATTATTGGCAATATATTCGATACAGTTGTAATCATTGAAAATATGTCTTCATAGGAGAAGTTATAATCGCTGACAAATACGGTATATTTAACCCTTGAAAATGTCTTTATGGCTGCTTAAAACTACATTATAATGTGTTATAAACCATTTATTGAATGTTTATATACTGCTTATAAATGCTAAATACGACTAAAATGAAAAAGTAAAGTGTTACGCAGATGTTCAGATTTAAAACCTAATGATAAAAGCTCAAATGTAATCTACCCTCTACACTCCTTCTTTTAGACCACCCACCGGACCCACACCACCCTTGTCATTGTGTTAAATGTGTTGAAATTATGTAACGAGTCCCCTTCGGTAAATCGATAATCAGTACACTCAGTAAACCAGTTGGGCAGCTTCACTGATAATGGCAAAATGTGTCTGAGCCCCCAACATTATGTAAAACCACATTAATACATTTCACTGATTTTGATTTGGAGAAATTCATCTTGGCTGTGTTTTTTAAATTCACATTTTTATTGAATAAATATTTATTATAGAGAGATATCATATCTCATAGACATTACTTAAACTCTTTTAGGTCTTAAAAACAACATTAAAATGGAAGAATTTAACAAAAGTTGAAGACCTAGTTAACAGTGAAAATAAATGAAGGGGAAAAACAAACACACAAGGTAATCACAATATAAAAAAGGCACTTAAGCAATTTGCAAACCGTCTTTTAAGATACCGTTTAGTGTGTGTCATCTTAGTCCAGGTTATAACAGCAGTGCTGGGAAGAAAAGCAGATGGCAACATTTTCCAGAAAACACGGTCAGCAGTAAGAATAACATTTAAGTTATTTTTTGTTAATTAAAGATTTCTTATAATAGCAGAAGGTTAATAAGGCATTAACTAACAGTTAAGCCTAATGATATAATATAAAGATATATTTTTAAGGGTTAAGACTTCCCACAGTTTGTACATTCACTGATGTGTGTGGCCTTGGTAGAAGGCTGCTGTACAAACCTTTTGATTTGATAACACATCTGGGCTGTTCTCACAGATTGTGGCCATTTTTTGGGATCAACGTTACGTAATCATTCAGCTGCAGACTGTAAACCAACTGCAAAGTCAATCTGAGTAAAGATGAAAAACGTTTAATTTAATTAATTGTATTTCCCCATATCTGAGAATTAGCGCTGAAACTATATTTTGAGGTTCTCCGTGTCATGTCGAGCCAATGCAACCAGATGTTGATGTTGTTCCTGATGACCTGTGTGTAGCATTACTTCAGCAGGATGACAGCGAGAGATGAAGGAAGTGGTTTGTGCGGCTTTGTTCTGCTGCTGCACTCTAATCCAACTGATACAACTAAAATCCAACATTCTTCCTGTTTGGAATATTAATGTGCAACCTTTCAGAGAAATTTTTATAAAACCTACAGTAATAATTTGACAATATATATATTTATATATATTTTTTTTCTGTCCTTCAAATGCTGGAATTACTGCCTCAAAAAGCTCATAGATAATAAATTATAAATTCAAATCACGGTGTCTCTTCCCTGAATCTAAACATTTAGTTTTATGCTTGATGCCTCTCCACAGACAAGATTTGTGACCAGATCAGTGATGCTGTCCTGGACGCTCACCTGAAGCAGGACCCAGATGCCAAAGTGGCCTGTGGTGAGTAAACTACAATTCAGATCGAGTTATTTTTGTTTGTTTTTTTTAAACATGGGGACAGAGAGAGAGAGAGTTTATGTAAGCGTCATCTCAATATCTTAACTTGTTTTTTTTTTACCATCTGCAAGTGAGACAAAGGGCAACATTTGGTCAGTTTTGACATAGATAAGTGAAAACAAACCCGCTGGCTGGAATTTAAGTAATCTGGATTGTTGAGTTTATTTACTGTTTTTCAATATTAACCTCTGAGTTTAACAAGATGACCACTATGAAGAGCAACACTCTGAATTTGCTGATAACGCTGTCATGTGTTTGCAACATCTATTTCCAAGCGATCAAAGTCAAAAGTAGACCTGTGTCCAAAATGTTCTAATATCACAAGGTGTTTAAAAGCATGTGTAATGTGTTGATTGTATTGACAGAGACCGTGTGTAAGACTGGCATGGTGTTGCTCTGCGGAGAGATCACATCTCGGGCCAACGTGGACTACCAGAAGGTGGTGAGGGAAACCATCAAACACATCGGCTACGACAACTCTGACAAAGGTGAGAAAATAACTTGGAAATCAAAGATTTACCATATTATAATGCGGAAATTCATAATTATGAATGAACATGAATGGATGATTTGGATATAAACAAACACAAAAGTCACCACAACCTCAGCCTCTCCTGAAAATATCTAAATACAAATATGCTTCTCACAAAACAGACATCTGAGTTTTGGTGCAGCATTTAAATTATCATAATTTTCTCAAAAAGTTAAGACTAACTAACAAAAAGATGTCCCTGATTCTAGTCCGATCACAAAGGAACATTGACGGGATGTAACGGTATGGACTCTGTACTATGGCGGCTGGCTGACATGTTTTTTCAAGAAAAGAATACCAAACGTTAAAGAACAAAGTTAGTTAATGTGTCTGAGAATTGTAAATAAATACTTCCTCTGTAATTAAAGGATTTTCCTATGGAGGGAGACTAGAGGAACCTAGAGCCTCCAGTAAAGGGTGAAGCATTACGTTTCTCATCGCTAGTTGATCTTTGGTTTAATCTAATATTATCATGAAATTAATTAGAAACAGCTAGTTTAGCATTTTGCAGCCCTGATTCATGGTTATAACACAGAAACTAAGTGTTTCTAGGAAGTCGCAGCATTTAACAAATAGTTTGTACAGTGATACCTTGAAACTAAGGGGAATGTTTGTAACATAAGAAATAATTAATTTTAGGATTGTAATATGGTAATTACCAATTTTGACTCTCAAGAATTTGAATATGATGTTAAAGGTATTACCTAAAACATCAATCTATATTACCTCATTAATATCAGGTTATTACTCCATTAATGTCACCAAAATATCATTTTTTTATGCAAATATTTCACTGAAATAACCATTTTATTGTTGGCAGGTTACCATACTGTTACCAAAATATTACTAGACCAGTACTAAATAGTTTTGCCTTGTATCTTTAAATGTGTTTCCCAATTATTTTGACCCTTATTACTTTGTTACGTACATTTCTGTCTAATATTACCTTGATATACCCATTGTTAATACCAAGCTTTTATCTGGTTATTGCTTTGCTTATTACATGGTATTACCTTAATTACCAAACGTTTATTTCGCTATTACCATGTTATTACCGAGCTGTAATGTGAATTGCAACAAAAAACAGAAGTAATATGCACTCTGCTCTGTCATTCACTTTCTTTCTATAGGTTTTGACTATAAGACGTGTAACGTGCTGGTGGCTCTGGAGCAGCAGAGTCCAGATATTGCTCAGGGGGTCCATGTTGACAGACTGGAGGAGGACATTGGAGCCGGAGACCAGGTACGACTGTTGCAACAGGACTATGTGTCCTTTGGCTCATGTCAACTGAAGGGCTTGGTGATAGTGAAATAAGTCAAGTGTCATAGTTTGTTTGACTCAGTACTACAGTGTGAAAGAATTGAGACAATTCCGCAGAGGTGGAAGAAGTACTCAGATCCTTTACTTAAGTAAATACTCCATTACAAATATAAGTCCTTCAAACGTAAATGTACGCATTCTGCATTTAATTCAGTTTTGCGATATTTATAATACCACATTTAAGAATGTAAAATAAAGCTTGCTGAGTCTGGATCTTCGTATAAATCTCTTCTCAAAACATAGCTTTATCTGAAAGCATCTTATTTTACTTAATTTATCTATTTCTTTTAGTTTTCTTTTAACGTCTTTTACCAACATTCCTGTTTTAAGATGTGCTCTTTTCGTTCGTCATATCTTATATCATTTCATATCAATATAACTAGCTCTAGCTGACTCCTTGCAGGCTGCAGTGTCGTGCAATGCAATGCATATCAATATATTGTCTATCCTATTTTTTACTAATTCAGCCTACATGAATATTTGCTGCTGCAGATGATCAGTGTCATTATATAGTCTACATCTTTCTGTTCTGTCTCTGCAGGGTCTGATGTTCGGCTACGCCACAGATGAGACAGAGGAGTGCATGCCTCTCACCATCGTCTTAGCCCACAGACTGAACTCAAAGATGGCTGAACTCAGACGTGATGGAACCATCCCCTGGCTGCGTCCGGACTCTAAAACACAGGTGAGGGTTATGTGTTGTATTACAGTACGTTTCCTCCCAAAACACAAACAACACCACAGCAGTCTTTCTGTGAATTAGTTTATTTTTTCTACTCTGGATGTCTTCCAAGACATCCAGATGTTAGACATCCAGATGTTAGGCTAGATCTGATTCACCACACTGTATTCTCCATCTACTGAAGTACCTGTAATGACAATGCCAGCAGACAAAATCGGATCAGAAGTATTTAACAAAAAGAATAGGCCTTTGACTGATTTCGAGGCAGTGAGCCGCTAACTGCAGCTCTGTGACATTAAGTGTCTAATGCCTTTGTGTCCCAGGTCAAATATAGGTTGTTAGAACATCAGGCAAGAGTATTCAAACACAGAGCTTTAGATTTTCACAGATTGGACTGATCACACATTTTCACTACAACAAAGAAGTATTGTGTCTATGTAGTTACCTGTCTATTGCAAATACAGCCACTTTTGTGGGGATGTTAGATGATATCAGTGGTTTCAAGAGAGGGTCTGCACAAGAAAACTGATACAATCACAGGAAACTTTAATCATCCTGTGGGGACATTTGGGTCACTAAAGTAGCAGCAAGAGGAAATTGGGTAAATGAGAGTAAATGAGAAAGAACTGTAGATGAAGTCGGTAATTATAACAAACTCCAACATGGTGTACTTTTTGAGTTCTTTGAGTTCTTTGTGTCTTACAGGTGACGGTGCATTATGACCAGGAGGACGGAGCTGTGATCCCCAAGAGAGTTCACACCGTCGTGATCTCTGTCCAGCATGATGACATCGTCTCTCTGGAGGAGCAGAAGAGAGTCCTCAAGGAGAAGGTAGAGCCTCATAAACACACCCACTGGACTGCGACTAATGTATTGCTTAGGAAATTTCGGTTTTAATATTGTATTGATTCTGTTAGGTGATCAAAGCCGTGGTTCCTGCTAAATATTTGGATGACAAGACCATCTACCACATCCAGCCCAGCGGTCGCTTCGTCATTGGAGGACCTCAGGTGACTGTCACACACAAGCTGTTTATTTCAGATAGAAAACAAAAAAATACAAAGTTGTCACTGATTTTTGCTCATCTTCTCTTCCCAACAGGGTGATGCTGGTGTGACAGGCAGGAAAATCATTGTAGACACATACGGAGGGTGGGGCGCTCACGGTGGCGGAGCTTTCTCTGGCAAAGACTTCTCAAAGGTGGACCGCTCCGCTGCCTACGCTGCTCGCTGGGTGGCCAAGTCTCTAGTCAAAGCCAAACTGTGCAGGAGAGTTCTGGTTCAGGTGAGCGTACAATGTCACTCATTCACCCATCCAAACATACGTGAGGGCTTAGGCTAAGCGTAGATGACTCGGGTTTGAGGCATCAACGTGCTGATAAAATCCTTTATCTACCTGTCTGTGTGTGTGTTACAGGTGTCTTATGCTATCGGAGTGGCCCAACCTCTGTCCATCTCCTTGTTCACCTACGGTTCATCCAAGAAATCAGAGTCAGAGCTTCTCCAGATTGTCAACAAGAACTTTGATCTGCGGCCAGGAGTCATCGTCAGGTAAACATGACAACATGACCTCTGTATCCTCGTTATGCAAGATCATCTTTAGGCTGCTTTTTGTTACCACTAGGGGGCACCAAAGTTGGACATTTTCAAATTGTACACATAATGACATACTATACTGTGACTTTTTTTTGCTTTTAATATAGTCGTAGTATAATATGCCATTAAAATGTTATTCTTTGACTTTTTTCATGACATACTCTTGCAAGTGTGCTGTACGTCATGATTTACTAGCATTTTTTTAGATGCACATAAAAGTTTCAAGTACTCTTAACCTTTAAGGACACGGCGTGGAGTCTCGATTGTCAATGTCACACCTGCCCCAGGCAGCCAATCAAATCAAGCGGGCAGGCTTTACTACTTTTGTTCAAACAAATCTTTATTCAACTTAAGTTATGTCCACGTTTCTTTCTGCCTCTTGCTGCATGTCCAACACGTTGTCACTCCCCTTAGCGTTGCAGTGTTAAAGTCACGCATGACAACTATGACTTGTCAACAACAACAACTACCCACAGAGCCAGCGCAGATAAACGATAAGTCAACCATGATGCTCAGTGTCGACTGTGGTTTTAATAGTTAACTATTCTGGGAAACCCCTATGACATGCTATAGTATGACTTTTTTTACACACTACTATGACTTTTATGACTTTTACTATACTATGACTTTTTTATACTATGTTGTTGTTGTTGTTGTTGTTTTCTTTCACATCTTCTTCCACATAGACACATCCCATGTTACTGATTTGAACATCATCCCACACATCGAAGATGATGCTTTAAATAAGAAGACGTCGTTGTGAAGGATGCATTAAAGAAACGCAATTGAAAAATATAGTAAAAATAATCACATTTAAGGGTTTAAATTTTCCCTAGTTGTGTATTTTTCTCTACGCTGTTCAAGAATAAATGCCTGCAAACGGTTTTGTTGGAGATGTGAAAACAACCAGAACTACATTTATAAAATTACAACAACACATACACAAACAACGTGGGTATTATCCTGTGGTGTGCTTACTGTCCTGTCTCACCTCTGATGTTGCATTTCTTCTGTATCCTCCCTAGGGAACTGAACCTGAAGAGGCCGATCTACCAGCAGACAGCCTCTTATGGCCACTTTGGTCGACCAGAGTTTACTTGGGAGATGCCCAAAAAGCTTGTCTACTAAATACTCCACCTGCTCGTCCTGATCGACTTATGTGGAGGCTGAACGAGATGTTTCTTCGTGGACTACAACTGCCAGCTCCGTCAACTTATAACACATTTTTTTAATAGGAAGAAGTAAAGCCAAAGCTTTAGGGATGAGTCAGCTTTAAAGAGGCGAGAAAATAATGATATGCACGAGTGGTTGTAGCCAACGGACGTATAGCCTAATGGGACCACTCTCCCAATGAGAAGAGACACATTGCAGAGGACATCTCAGTAACCAGGCCACCCCCTTCCTCCTTAAACATCCAATTATTGGTGCTTCAGAAATATACATACAATCATTAATCAGAGATCTTTCCTGCTAACATAAGGGAACACCACAGCGAATACAATTCTCTTAAGATAAATACTTCCCACTAGAAGACGTGTTTTACCTCAAAGCTGTGAATATTCCTTTACGTGACCAGAAACAGAAACAACCTCAGCGCTTAATTTACTATTTTTGACTATCAATGTCAATGTAATTGTTGCTCAACCTAAGGCTCAGCTTTAGAAGAAAGAAGAGATATTTTTGTCATGACCAGTGTTGGGCAAGTTACTCAGGAAGTGTAATAAGTTACTTTTTACCTAATACATTTTTTTTTTTTAAGGAGACGTCAGGTTACCAGCCTCTTTTCACAACTTTGAGACCAGTGATGTGACTGGCTGAGACAGTATTTAATAATCACCCCACCTGCTGATCGATATTCACCCTCACCCAGCTGTTTTCAACATTGCTGCACATACATAAACCAAAATATAAGGTGCGCACTGAAACGCCCGCAGTCTGTGCGCCGACCACCCTGTGCTTGGCATTTATTGCCGTTATTTCAAATTTCAACCGAGGTTGCCAAATATTGAACTGAGGTTGCAATGCATGCTCTTGCACCCTCTGAGGACCAGGCCTGTCTCTTCCTCTGCCTCATATTCACCTGATAACGCAGTAACAAAGCGTTAAGTGGATTAATAACTGTAACATAATCACTGTTTTCCTATACTACTCCTTACTGGGGAAAGTAATATTACAGTACTGCCCGACACTGATCATGACTGCAAAATTCCTTTTCTACGTTTCTTTTTGTAAGGAAGCTGTTTGCACTGTCGTACAATCACGTCGTACAACAAGACAGGTCATTAAAACGTGGGGAGAGTTATGATCTCTTTAGCATATGTTACAATCAATCAAGTGTAAAATAGCCATGCAGTCTTGTGTTGCCATCTGGTCTTATTTTCTGTCATCCTTTAAGTACTTTGTTTAAATATCAAGCTGCTTTTATTGTCGCGCAGCTCAACTGGTGGCTGATTTGTATCTTTATGTCTTTTTTTTAACCTGCAGGCCTGTTGCTGTGAGTCCGTAGATGTGGCTCATTTTAACAAATAACTTGAAGTTTCTTCTCTCTTTGCTCTCTGCAGTGGATTACCAAGCTGCATGCTGTTGAGACTAGCGCATTTAGAGCACCACTGATGTCTTAAAAGTGCTGCATTTTAACAATGCTACAAGTGTATGCTGATCTCTTTCTATATCTTTGAGATATTTAGCTAAATTCTTACTTAATGTGAAGTGCTACGTTTGCTCTGCAGCTCTGTATTGCAGATCGAGATCTTTCCTCTTGGATTTAGAGGAAAACAGGGAGTGTTTATTAAAACATTTTTCTAAACAGGGCATTTAGAACATTTTATTTTAAGTCAGCTTTCACCATTACTTAATCACAAAGTATTTAATCAAATTCTCACCTTCTGAATTGGTTTAGGAGTGTGAACAGTATTCACCTTAAAGGTTCATGTCTGTAGAGGTTTAGGACTTTGTGGTGCGTGTAACAACACGTGCTTTCATCTGCTGCCACATTGTTTTTGTAAGAGAGGCTTTACTCTATTTAATGTGTCGATCTTCTGTCAACTCTGTTGGTAGAGAAACTGAACAATGTAAATAATTAAACAATAAAGAAAATTACAGGTGTGAACTGTTGTCTGTCTCAATCCACAACATGCAAGATTAGAGTTATGTGTTGAAGATGAATTGCATTACATCAAGTCAATTATTGTGTTCATAACAGTTTTTATTTGTTGAACATGTATATGTTCAACATGTATATGTTAAACAAATGAAAACAAATAAAAACAAATATGTATCAAAAGCCGGCCGGTGTTTTCAAAAGCCGGCCGGCATTTTTAACCTGCAAGTAAGCGTGTCTGTTGAACGTTGTGTGCCTGCGTGTAGTATTATGCAGTTAGCATCAAGCTACTTTTGTTTCGCCAGCAACAACAACGCTACTTCCGGTTTGTATTCCTTGAGAATTTAAAGCCTCTTCCTTGAATTAAATGACAAGAAATGTTGAATTTATCACAAGAACTGCACAAATTATGTTTTTAAGAAATAGTTCCTGCCTTTTATCCCCTAGCTTTGTAAGACAAAACTACATTTTTTCAGTCAGTCAGCCATACTGGAGAATGTTGACATCAACATGTAACGTAACGACTTCTGGTTGTATTTTTCAAAATTAAAGACGGGATTTTCCAAACTGACAAGAAAATACATTTGTTTACTTTTGAGTATTCCCATCAGTTCTACTAATTCTGCTGCACCACATTTTGGAGGCAGATCTATTTTTTACTATTCAATTTATATGACTTATTTGAATATGATGCTTTATTATGAACGGTGGTGGAAAATAAATATGTAGCCCATGTTTACTCACGCATTTTTAAGTACCTGTACTTTATTATTTACATTTTGAGGGTTAGGAAAGCCTACAACAGTACGTGTATAAGCACGGGTTCTTAAAATGACCTCCACCACAGAGAGCTGCAACTGTAAAAAGCTGGTTTACAGTTAAATGGCAATTCATCTCTAAAAAAATATAAATTTACAGTAGTCTATATCTTGCTCATAAAATGTCTGAATGCAGGACTTGTAATAGGCTATTTTTACTGCTGCTTATAGCTAACTATCTGACCACTTCTTCCACCACTATGAACTACACTACCCAGCAGCTTATAGCGTTAAAGCAGTTAGCTCCCACTCAACAAGCTATCTACAACATCAAATACAGCTTTAAACGATGTACATATGTAATAATGATGAGATGATATCATCTTGATGGCTTAACATTCACGTGGTCTATCTGGCTGTATAATGTTACATTCTATACCATAACTTTTTATGGCAATGTTTTTTGAACATACTCATTATGGCTTTTTTCATGACATTTTACATATTACATATTGACATACTATACTATGACTTTCTATGAAATTGTTATGTCTTTCCTATGAAAATCCTAATCACAATAATTTTTATTTGCCAAGAATGCGTGCACATACAAGGAATTTGACTCCGCTTTATTTTCTCTCTCATACGTACACAGAAATAAAAACACCAGGCTGGACAGATAAGGGTAAAGAATACACATGACTGTTATGTACACAAGTAGTGAAAAAAGCTAGTGTAAAAATAACTATTACATAAATATATACAAAAATCTATTATGACTAACAATGAAATATAAAGTCGATATACAAGTCAGGTAAGTTGTAAAGAATACAAATTGTGCAAAGAAATACATACCTAATGGGAATACAATACATGGACTTGATGATTATCTACAATATGTACATGTAAAGATGTCTATATATAAAGTGTGTAGGATGTATATTGACAGTGCATATTAAGAAACAAATTGCATTAAAGACTGAAACGTAATCTTTAATAGCAGCAGTGGATATTTTGGTGTTAGAGGGCTATTTACAATGTATTACTGATGTTAAGTGTTCATCAGAGTAACGACCTGTAGGAGGAAGCTGTTCTTGTCTGGATGTTTTGGCGTACACTGTTGAAGTGCGCCCAGAGGGAAGCTGAAACAGGATGTGCCCATGGTGTGAAGGGTCTGCAGTTATAATTCCTGGCCATTTCCTGTTGTATATGTCCTAGATGGAAGGCAGACTGGCTCCAAAGATTTTCTCTGCAGTCCTGACTGTCCGTTACAGTCTGTTCCTGTCCTGTTTACTGGCTGATCCAAACCACACATTGATGAACATGCAGAGAACCGACTAGACTAGTGCGCTATAGAATTGTATCAGCAGCTCCTAAGGCAAAAAAAAAAGAAGTCATAGTATAGTATGTCATAAAAAGAAATTCCATGGTACAGAATGTCTTAAAATGTCATGAGTCACATTATAGTAAGGCATGAAAAAAATAGTGTGTGAAAGAAAATAAAAAATACTTTTTCATGAAAAAAAGAGACCACGAGGTGCACAGCTAAAACATCGCACACTGAGAACAATAATATCCATATCATGTACACTATTACTAACATCTTGCAATATTACACTTCAATATTACGTGGAGTATTACTTTTTATCCATTTTTCAAGATCATTGCCAATATTACAGCCTCTTATGGCCATTTTGGTCGACCAGAGTTTACTTGGGCGGTGCCCAAAAAGTTTGTCTTCTAAATACTCCTCCTGCTCGTCTGATCGACTCATCTGGAGGCTGAACGAGATGCTTCTTCGTGGGCTACAACTGCCAGCTCTGACAACTGATCGGGCATTTTTAAATAGGAAGAAGTAAAGCCAAAGTTAGTGGTAAGTCAGCTTTAGATAGACGAGAAAGAAACATGCAAGATTAGAGTTATGTGGTGAAGACAAAAACTGCATTACATGGAGCAAATTATTATTTTAACAGTTTTTATTGAACAGTTTTTTTTTTATTGAACATTAAGGCATTTATATATATATACGCACATAATAATGACTTTTCATCAAAATAGAATTTACAACCTAAACCTCTTTGGTTTTCATTATCAAAATAATATATAAGGCACATAGTGAGCATTTTGCATTTCACCAGAGAAGTATTGAGTAACAGCTGCTAGTTTGTCAGAACGCCTTCACCAATCATTTACTGATTGCATGAGTGAGATTCTTGCAGATATTTAACCATGTTGGTGTGAGCAGCATAAGCATTCTGACAAGCGAACTATACAGGAATGTTTTATTTTTAAGCTTTATAGAGTCTGGATTAACAAAAATAATCTATTATATCATGGCTAACCACCTATATTAAGCAGAACATTAACACAACAAAACAAATGCCATTGAAACAAAGACAACAGAAGGCAGACGCAAGCAAAGTTCATTCTGCTTTGAATCAAACAATGCAGCTGGTGTCGTAACATTTTCCTGAGTGCAAAGGTCAGACGGATCAGTAAATGTGGGAAAAAAAAGGAACAGAAAGTAGAGAAGTTGGTATGAAATGATGAGGACGCCTAACGGACATTACAAAATGTGAATCTGACGATTAGAAAATGTTTCAGAAGACGTTTTTGTAACGTTCAACTGGAAACGGGGGCATTATGCATCGCTTCCTTACATGAAACCATTCAGGAAGATTACAATCCCTTAGTAAATGTGTAATGACAACATGTTTCCCGCTAGAGCAGCACCATCATTTAGCTTAACACTTAAAATGCGTCAGATATTCACTGTGATTTGTTAGAAGAATGCATATTGTAAAAGTACTGTAAGGTCACAAGGCCAAGTTCCACTTAAAAAGGGATTCTAGGGAGGAAACTCTGAAGATCACAGCTGAACTAAATCCAGAAGCACAGGCAGGAGGTTGAGTGGTCGTCGGGACTTTGCTCAACCTTTGGCCTAAACCTGGAGGTGACTGAATATTCGCCATACAAAAAAATGTTCAATTTAGAAAAACAAGTCGTCCTGTGACCTGGATAACAACATTACAGCTCAAATGCAATAAGCAGTTTGACCAGTAGGGAGAAGCAGTGGATCAGAGCTGTGTCTGGTGCCGGTTCCACCATCCAGCTCATTCCACAGAGCCGTGTGTGCACGAGCTGTTCCACTTCAGTCTTCTGTAACACATTGTAAAACTCTGCCCCACATGTGGCCGGTTGTGGTGTGAGGGACTGATATTTTCACTGTCTAAAAGCATACTAACGAGACTATTACTGTTGTAAACCCTCTGCTTGCTCCGTTTTATTTTCCCCCCCAGAGAGCTCAGAGTGTGTTAATGTTACACTGAGATGTTGAACATTTCCAAATATATATATATATAAACAGATATTCTGGCACAACTCTGTATAACAACACAGCACAGAACGTTAGAGGAAAAAGCACAGAGAAGAGACAATGAGGCTGAATAATAAAATAAAAACTACGCTGATAGACATCAAAATATCAAGTCAGTGTATATATTAGCAGGGAGCATTTTTCAATGTAAACGACAAAATATCCACTTTGGTATTCCTGGCACTCACAGGTGTGCATGCAACCTTCTGTCCCTGCTCCTCCACTCGTAGTACTACTAGTAGAGTAGAGTACTACGTCTCCATCATATTGCTTTCATTCATTATTATCACAAAGCTGAACTCAGGCAATGACAGGAAAAGGCCTCGTGTCTTTTAGCACCGATGCCACAGGCAAACTGATATTTGGTGTGAATCCTGGTGTACAGTAACGCGTCGGCAGGACAGTGCAACTCAGCTACGTCTTACATAACAAATCCTTCCTTTTCCCTTTGTCCCGCTACATCAGTTAGACATGCTGAAAAAAAAACCCTCTTAACTATGGAGGGTTCAAAGAAAGAGTACGAAGGCAAAGCAATGACAGCATGTTGTGCTCCTCCCGTGTTGGGGAGTAATGAGATGCAGACCTACAGGTCCACAGGACCTGAAAACACGTGTGATGCCTCCTCACTGAACTCAATAAACCACAGTGCTCTGGCTTGAATTAGCTGCTACGCATTTGGCCTCTGGACACTGTATCATCTCTCTTTCATATTCTTTGGTAGAACTCTACAGAGAGGAAGTTGAATCAGCAGAGAACAGCAGAGGGAAAAGACATCGTGTCATAAAGGTTACACGTACTAAGGCACCAGGTCTATGGTTTGCTCTGTATGCAGTTCAAATAATCACCAGAAGCAACACAAAGACCATGTGTACTAGGTGTGAGTCCCACGGACACTTAAAAGAGTTGCTGATCCAAAAAAAGGTTGTTGATAGTGCTTCTTTTTAAAAGCTGCATTAAGACATTTTTGACCAAAAACCAAAGTGACATGAATTGTTATGACGTCTGTGCCTACTTGCACATCCAGCGGACAAAGAGCAACATTATTATCATAATGGCAGCCTGAAAAATATAGTAAAAAAAAAAAATATGAGTCCACTATCACTTTCTTTTTATCCTCGGTTAACCAGCTCCTGAGAAAAAAATATCTGTGTCTCCAGATCGCCAAATTGTCTACTATCTTTACAATCCACTCTTAACTTTGGCTAGAAAGTAGCGTAAAGTCCATTTCACTGAATATGCTGAAAAACCAAAACCGCTAAAAGCAGCAACAATCTATGTAGAGTGGAGTGATAATTCTCAGGGGTTCAGTACTATGAAGAATACTTTGACTTGACTTGATTTGAGAGTGCTGCCCTGTTCCATCTCCAGGATTGACTAAAACATTTATAAACTTCTATTGACACCTTTTCTTGATATTTGCATTCATACATCTGTCCGTCTGTCTGTCTGTCTTAATACTGTCAGCGTGGCCGTCCAGCAGCCTTGACTTCTTTACGTACGTTGAAGGAGTCATGGCTGTCACCTCGAGGGGAAAAGCTCCAAGGCCACTTATTGAGACCAGTTACAGGATCTCGGGGGGGGGGGGAGGTACATTTACTTGATCTGATTGACAAAGTACTCCTCTGCTGGTCACAGGACGTGGGAGAAAATTTTGGTTTCACACTTGTGCAATGTGCAAAATACAAACAAAGTTCTTTAGAGCCACTGAGCTCTGATGGGAGCGTAATACAAACTAAAGTCTCCACTGTGGCAGCAGGTCTACACCCCGAGGGTTGAAATAGTAGAATCCACTCTGCCATGCACGCCGACTGGCCGGGTTCATTTCAAAGCGATTCAGACGAATGTGGCTGGAAATGAGAAACTCTTTCGACAAGGACTAAACAAGCCAAGACGAGCCAGCAGTCTAGAGTGTTGACATGTTTTCGGGTTGGTGCGGATGCGAGTGTAAAATGGGCCCTCCCAGTGATCCCAGTGGGTCCAGCTTGTGTTCTTTCCCAGCTAGTCCTAGGGTCCCTCTAGCCAGCACCACCATGGTATCCGACGACATGCCGGCAAACTCAAAGGCAAATGTCCCGTAAAACAGCATGATGATGACGCAGAACACCCATTCGAAGATGGCCGACGCGTGTTGAAGGACGAAGCTCTCCTGGCAGAAGAACACACCACCTGAAAACATGGTTAAGGACAAACAGCAAAGCAGTGTGTGCTCACCATGAAGCCGCTGTGTAGACAGCCTAACATTGATCAGATTCACCTCAGTACAGACTCTCTCTTTGACTGCAAAATTTAAATATCAACTCAATACAATACTCAGAATAAGAAACTGAATATGTTCTGATTATGAAAAGAAAAAGGTTGGTGCTCCGACATGAATAAGCGTGGTTTAATTAAGTGTTAATTAGTGAGATTAGGAGGTGCTGGTAGAATTACCTTCAGACAGAACCAGGTTAGCGGTTTGCAGTCTTAATGCTAAGCTAAGCTAACTGTAGCTTCATACATCCCTTATATTAGCGGATTTCTAAGTGTTGAGTTTTCACAGCATTGACTGTAACATGTCCTCCACCGTGTCCACTGTGAATCTTTGAATGCATATCTGTAAACATATGGCCCATAACATGTAAGACAGGATTTGACATTGAATACTGGAGGGAAACTTGTAGTTGTAATATAATGTGAAGGAGACGTCTCCGTCCTTATTCAGGCTGCCAGCGCTACGCTCTATTCTGAAGCACTTGACAGCCTCGAAGGCTGCCATCTGTTAGTGGCTAGAGAGGATACTGAGGACCAAGGCTACGAAGGCCAACAGGGTCATGCAGAGCCGGAGGTGGGCCACGTTGTACTCCCCCTGGGTCTTGGCGAGTCGGTAAGTCAGTGCCGACTGCAGGCACACAAACAGCATGCTGGTGGGGAAGGCGATGCCTGCTCCGACATAGTGGAGAACTTTGGCATTATCCACCTGTCATGTAGAGAAAGGAGACAGGAGGAGAGGGTGGGGGGGGGGGGGGAAATGGGTGAGACAAAGAGAATACACAAAGTCTGCAGTTTGCACTCTGACTATTCATTGTTGTGTAATACTTTGTTCGAAGCCTCCAAAAACTTATTTTAATAAAGAGCCAAGAAGAATACGCGGAAATGAGAGGATGATGGGAAGTAAACGACAGCAGCACCACAGAACGCCTCCTTATCCCTGCTGGTCACAAGAACGATAAGAAACAATACACAAAAGAGCTGCTCAGGAGCATGTGACTAGAGCTCCCACTGCAGGATCCACACACACACACACACACTTCAGATGTACTGATCAGAACAGATAAGAGACTCAATGGAGCATTAACCAAAGCTAGAAACACATCTCCAAGGACCAGACTAATGTAGGTAGATGACACAGAACTGCTTTCCTTGGCTGATGCCGAATGGTTAAAGCCTTGTGTTCCTCTGCTCCACGTAACTCTTGGGGATCATTAGAGCAATAGCCTAGAAGTTATTCAGTTTGGGCTTTTAAGCAATTTGTCCGTTGAACCGGCTAGTACATACTGAACATTCTTGGGCAGTAGGCTAATCCTTGAAGTGAAGATTTCCAGACAATTCAATATGGAAAAGCACACACAGCAAAAAAAAAAAGGATTTTCTTAGATCCGTCTGTGACATCTCCAGAGCTGGGAGTGAAGACGGGAGATAAATCAGAGCACGGCCTTTACACGTTTCTCCATGTTTCTGATCAAAACGTGTTCACAGCGGGAATTCTATTTTAGTCTCGTACCGTCCACGGTGAAGTGGCTGCTACAAAATCCTTTCTACTCCATCAAACTGGCACTGTGGGGGTCTGAGTGTTGTTGTACTGCCAATCTGTTTCTCACTATACTCAGTAATGTAAAAACACACGCACAAACAAACAACAACCATATGCTTTGTTCTCCTGGTACCTCCTCATTCTAACTGATGTTTTAAACATACCTTCATCCAGCTTCTCCATCGTCCGATGTGATGGGTAAGTAAATATCTTTTGGGTTTTTTGAATGATGATTTTTGAATAAAACAAGCAATCTGAAGATGTCACAAGAAATTGTGAGGGGCATTTATTTTTAACCATTTTTTTAGATATTTTATAGACTAAAGACCGGCAGATTAATCAGTAATGAAAATAATCAATACTCTCCACAGCGGTGTGTGCTGTGTGCGATGCCTGGTGTCCTAGATTCTCTCACTACTTGCAGTCATTACCTGATGGCTTATTGGTGTGTGTGTTCAGTAAGCCTGTGCTGCTCTACTTTAAGTACGTTTTCACACTTTGTACAGTTGCGGTCGCAACCCCGTCGGCTGGAGACAAAGGTAAGGACAATGGAAAAAGTGATGGGGCGGTGAAAGCAGTGAGGTGGACTGAAATGTGTCAGCAGAAGCAGAGAGAAACAATGGAGAAACAGGAGAGCCACACGGGGGGGGGGGGAGGTCTCATTATGGCTGCACTAGTTCATCGGAAAATACACATCTGCCTCTATCACTGCTGAAATGTAATGCAGCTAAAAGTCACCATAGTGTGCGCCTTCAATCTGTCATTTCCTTAACATGTGGTGCCACAACAGTTCTCATTCACCGCCATTCTGAGACATAATCTCATGAGGGGAGTAATGTTCATTGATCAACCATCTCAAATTTGTTTAAAACTGTGTGCTGCATTGTGAATGATTGTGTATCACCGTGATAAAGAAGGTTCAGTGGGCAGCGTGGTGATGGGTGTGAGGATGTGGTAACAAGCCAACCGACAATCAGTTTTCTGTCAGCTTAAGCTTTCGCTTACTGGAAACTGAAACAAATGGAATTGCAAGACGCTCTAAACGCTTCCAACCGTTTACAACCGTTTACAACACACCTGCTGCAACAAACTCCTTCCAAAATCATTAAACATTAATAATCACCTAAGCCATCATCATGCACATGTTACTCATGAATACTTAAGGCCTTTAAAATAGAAACATTACATGGGACTCAATTTGTCCAATCTTTTATATAAAAAAATATGCAATGTTATGAAATAAGGGAAAGAATTTCCACAAAATGGTTTTGGAGCTTTTGGTTTTTATCTGAAGAGCCTTGGTCTGTTGTCATGCAGAATAAATCAATTTAATAACATTTTCATACTTTCATCTCTTCTATTATACAACAATTCATCTGTAGCCGTGTCACATACGCTAACCATAATACAGTTAAAAAAAACACAACCACAGTTGTTTTTACACTTTGTACGGATTGAACAAACAATATAATGTTGTAATTAATGAGTTTTAGAGACGATGGGAGGAAGATTCGGACGGAGCCAGGCTGGCCGTTTGCCCCTGCTTTCAGTCTTTGTGCTAATCTAAGCTAACCGGCTTCATCTTTATTATACATACCATTCATCCCACACCCAACAGAAAAGTAAACAGAACGAAAGAAGAAAGGTTAAGAGAGATAATGAGAGAGATAAAGCAGAAGGGAGAGAGCAAGCAAGGAAAACAGCAAAACTAAACAAAATTTTGAAACTTGTATACAGCTATTGGATTCAGAGTGATGCAATCGTCAGTGTGTTGCACATATCAGGAAAGGCCATGCTGACAGCGGGCATCATCTGTAAGGGAGCATGCAGGGTTAGCAGAGTCCGGACAACTCTTCCGGCCCTCTTTCTTTCTCTCCTCCTCCTCCTCCTGAAGGCAGCCTTCGAGCTACCCGTGTCCCTCTCCTAGACCTCAGTGGGGCAGTGATGTGCTTTTCCATCATCTATTTATGTGCTTCTTGGCCCAACCCATCAGACCACCTGACAGGAAAAGCGCCAGTGGCCCCACCACAGCTGCGCTGCCAAAGCCTGACTCAACACACAGCTACAAACTGAAGCCGTTGCCCACCGCTCAGTGTGTTGTGTTTCTGGTGCTTTCTCCCTCTTTGAGCCGTCGGTGTTCAGCAGATTTTGGCTGCCGTTCTCTCCTCTGGATCCAAATTGTTTGTGGATGTTGTGTTCCTTTGTTTTTGGGGCTTTGCTTCATTTTGCCGGCATAATATTCCGTGGTGTGGTTTTAACCGTTTTAACAATGACGTCTCTATTTCCATCCCACTGGAATGTCCCAGGCTATAAGAGATGCAACGTCGTCTACGTTCACTTCTGTGATTGGTTAAAGACGGGGGGCCTCTGCTAGACACGCCCTGTCTGCCCTGTCCTCTCCATGCATGGCCAGACTTGATGACTCACTTCCCCCTGGCTCTTCCCGTATAATTCCTCCCAGTGCTGCAGAACAGATGCCCCGAAGGAGAAGCGGGAAGAAGGTGAAGACGACACACAAACTGCCATGCACACCTTTTCCCCACACACTCCTGTAAAGACAGTTCTCCTTCCTTCTCCTTCCTTCACACAGTGAATGATGTCGTCATCATGTCATCTGCAGGAAACATTTAGCTAAGTGTGCTTCTCATTTCTACCCCACCTATCAAATAGAATCAGTAAAGAGTCTTCCTCCACTCATGTTTCAACAACAGATCAATCAAATAGGACAATGTCGCAGGATAAACAATTATGAAAGTGAAATTACCCCTTCTTAAAATAATGAATCATAAGTAAATAAAAGCAAGACTATTCAAGGGGAGAGGGGGGCGTGTGTTTAACTTATCAGAGGATAAAATGTATCCAATGGTCCTGAAAGCTTTGACATGCTGAGAATACAGATACACTGTTCTACTTTATAATGAAACATGTTTTCATTAAAAGGTCCAAAGGGCTGAGGAGCGTACAGTGTAAGTCACATGTTTCCTGTCAACTGTTTAACAATCTCTGAAAAGTTGAAGGACAGGTAACATTTCATGGACGTATCCAGCCTTTCATCACTAACAATCCCTCCCCCTCCAAAAACTCCCCGAAGACATTTCACACATAAACACACACTAGGCATGTAGCCAGGCATCCAAATATTTAAACTTGAAGAAATTATTTTTTCCAAAGAACAAACTTAAAGGAATTTAGATCAGGTTCGGTCACTTTAACTACCAGAAGGAGCAGGATTGTGTCTATGAAGGCAGAGCAGACTCTGAAATACAACGTGTGATAGAGAGAAACACTGAGACACTTCAATGACATGTTTTGGGCTTTAACTACCGTTTGATTATCCATGATGCTGCAGATTATATTCATGATTTATATTCACAATTGTTTGCTCAATAAAACATCATTCTTGAACCCAAGTTGGTGTCATTGTATGTCTTGTTTTTGTACTTAATATGATGTAAGATCACAGAAGGCAACAAATCTGGAACCGGAGAACTTTTCCATCATTTACTGCAAAAGTTGTGATTGAATTGTATCCGCTTGATGAAAGTAAACTGGATCAGCATACCTGAAAGTTGCCCAGCATGATGAGTCCGGCGGCACAGATCCAGCCTGTGGAGAGACTCGCCGTGTTGAGAACACAGTTCTGGTGCTTCTCAATGACGTGGGTGTAGCGGAGCAGCACAATCACCGCAACTACAGCGCGAGAGAGAGACATAAAGACACGGAGAGAAGATGAGGCTGTTATTAGGACTATTCAGCAGGAACACATTCACATCACAACAGTGAAGTACAACAGTGACAGTAGAATGGAAAAGTAGCCTGCACACTGTTGGTATTGTATGTTATTATTTCACAAGGCCTGGCTTCAATTTAACTCAAACACTCACACACCTCACTTTGCCAAAAAACACACAAGACTTCCTTGGAAGGTGATTAAAAAAAAAAATCCCACAAAGTTGAATTTCTCTGCCTAACAAAGTGGGAACACGAGAAGCAGGAAATGGCGGGAAAGTGAGAACGCTAATTGGGTGCGGTGGGGTGGGGGGGGGGGTTGGTCTAAGTCTTGCATAAGATTAAAAAAGGCAGAGGGAAACGAAGTACAGTGCATGGGACAGATGACTGCTGATGTGCTAATGGGCTGTGACTGGGGGTATTGTTGGTGCACCGCTGAGCTGACCCCCGCTTGGTTTCTCTTTGTTAGCTCCTCGCGGCCGGTGCTCGGCGAGGGCCGACTGGACTCGGTGAAAGCGGAGCACACGGGGGGCGAGTGGAAGAGAGGCGACTGAGAGAATTAGAGGGGACAAGGAGCCCCCTCGTGTCTCGACCTGTAGGAGATACATTCTCACAGACTAAACTGTTGTCTTAAATCTGTCACACCCTGTGCAAGAGACGGGCTTTACGGCCCGTCTGTGCTGCCAAAAGAGAATATAAATGAGACCGTGGCCACGGTGAGGAAAGAAAAACGTCAGTGCAGAACTTAACAATGTCAGGCTTTGTCTCCACTAGTCAGGGTTTGGATACGCTGCGGCCCGTCTGGCTCTGAGCCAGCGTCTCAATGAGGACACTACTGTCACATGGTTAAATATAAAATGTTGAGATGTGTTTTGAGTAGTTTCCTGTTAGTACAAAATGTTAAAGTTCATGACTTTCTTCTACTAACTGCCAAGAAGGGGCACTGGGTATAACTTGTATTATTAGTATTTAGTAAACTTTAACTATAATAAGTCTTACTGTAAAAATCATTAAGTCTTTTTTATTGTACTGATAGATTATATTTTACCATGGATTTTTGGAAAATAGTATTAATTGCAGTGGCGGCTGGTGGAAAATGTTCTTGGTAGGGCTGTGCCACATCCAATCAATTTCAGCAAACATCCCAGAATGATTTAATGCAAACAAATTAAGGTATCAAACGCGCATTACTACTTTGCAGTTAAATATTTAACATTTATTCCAACACGAAAAAAAGCAGTAAATAACACTTTCACAAACACGTCAGGACATCTTATTTTAGTCACCCTCACAGGGAATTCAGTATAATATAATATATATAACATATAATAATATTCTGTATAATATAATAATATATATATATATATATCATATAATATTCTGTATAATATAATAATATATATATATATATCATATAATATTCTGTATAATATAATAATATATATATCATATAATATTCTGTATAATATAATAATATATATGTCATATTCTGTCCCCGTTGTTTTAAAAAGATAAATAAGTTATTATCATGACGTCATGCAGCTAGTCAAACCTGTCTGGTGTACAGCTAGTAGAGAAGCTTCATGTACTGCTTCTCTTTCCTGCTAGTCTGCTGTCTGATTGTGAGGTCAGGCTGATCTGGGATCAGCTCTTTCAGTAGTTTCTCCTCTCAGTTCTCCTCTCAAACGGGTCTTGGAGGAGTAGTGCTCACACTGGCGCTCTCCTGTAGAGACTTCTCCTGACGAGAACGCGCAGCTTGGGGCAGGAAAAAAACTGCCCCAAGCTGAATCTATTTGAGGACGCTGATTGGCTGAATTGTATGTCACTCATTTATATCTTTACTCAGCATTGGCTAAACTGCTTTATAGACCCGCCTCTTTGGGGCAGTTTTTCCAGCGCCCCAGCCAGCTGAGACGTGCACACACAGAGAGGAAGAGCAGGAAAAGCATATATTTACCGCAGATATCATATTTTACACATATTACTGGGTGATTCCATGTTTCAAAAACACAAATATTGACAATTTGTATAGTTTATTTTTATTTTAAATTTTATTTTTATTTATAATTTTATTTTTATTTTTATTTTAATTTTTTGTAGCTTTAGGGGGGGCGGCGCCCTAGCGCCCTCTATGGACCAGCCGCCACTGATTAATTGTGATCCCAGTACATTTTGCTGTGAATAAATCTAACATTTTGCAATTAATCAAGATTTAAAAAATGACAACCCTAAATCTAATAGGGACCATACAAACATACAGATAAGCAATGCAACAGATGTACTATACACACCGGACATGTATTAGATATCATTATGTTGTAAAAATATCAATATTACTTCTGTTCAGATCCTTGTGAGTGAAAGTGCTCGTTTGTGTTTCTCTCCGTTCCCTCAGCACTAGAATCATGTTGGCAAAGAGATTTCAGTTACAATCATGGAAAAACAAACAGCCGTGTCTCCAGGCTCGGAAACAATCTTGTCTTTCGTTTTTTCCCTCCATTCCTTTTTTTAAAATGGAGAACACACTGAAAGTCAACTCATTTCATTAGATTATGGCATCTCGGGCTCCCTGCTGCAGACTGGCTGGCTGTGGGTTTTCCCCATGTCAATGAAATGACTCTCTCGTCATTACAAAAGAGCACCGAGCCTGCTGGCATTCAGCATGTTACACTAACATGATGTATGCTTAAAGACATGGAGGAACATTTCCACCCATTGCTCTCTATGAGGAAATCCTTCATGGTTAGCTTTGATGTTGTGCACTCTAAAAGGTACATGGTGTGCTGTTTTCTGGCATATTTCTTTGAGGATGCACGTCATGCTGATGAGTCATAAAGGTTACATGCTAACACTGTCCCAGCTTTGGTCGCCTTCCACACTGTGACGGCCAGAAGTTTAGCCCAGAGTCCTGGTTCAAACACACCAATGTGGCTCTTCCATGGAAGCTAGCCTGCAACAACGTGGACGAACTGTAACGGATGTTACAGCCCTGCTGTCACAAGCACAGGCTTGCTTTTGCCTTCACACATAGACGTGAGCGAACGGTGTCGAGTGCATTTTCCCACAAAAAAGTCCCATCAGCCACACCACACCTCACAGTTAAATAAACCTTTCTGTCCCCACAAGGAGATATGTTTCAACCCAAACACACCGGCTGCATTCTCTCCCACAGGAGGTATGCCGAGAAAGAATACAAGCTTTGTCTTTGAAACATTTTGTGTGTACACTGGCAGAGAGGTGGGAACTGGGATAGAAACGAGAAGTACAATTATGAGGCAATATACAGTTCACTGAGTCCTGAGCCAACTGTAACAGGCACAAAGTGAGACATAAATCAATAAGCTAAGAAGCTAAGCACCAGCCCGTTGTATAGTTACATGCCACGTCTACTTAACTTGTGTAGTAATAACTAACCGGTATTAACATGCGCCGTGTTCAGACTACTTTGGATGGTGAAGAACAAATAGACACCGACAAGGATGCAACAAATGCACGATTAAAGAAGAAGATTGAAGCCCTCAAACCACCCGCAGTGGTGGTCAGAGATCTATTCAGCCGATGTAGCTCTGTAGGTAAACCGTTACAACAGATTTACACCTAAAAATCAAGTCACACATGAACCGTCCTCCTGGTTGAGCAATGGAGTCAACAGTGGAGACAAGTAATCTGCAATATTGCGTTGCTTTTGTTTAGCTGAGATGTCACAATGTTTGACAGCCACATTGTTCGGTTGCCACATAACTTCTCCTGAATTGATTCGTCTGCCGTTCAGCATGCCTAACTGTACAACCACAGTGCAGCGCTTAGCCGACATCTCTCTTAGACAAACACTTAAATGTACACGAGGTCGACAGACTGACCTGCTGCGGTTCAGGGGTCATGGTTGGCCAACAGTGCTGCTCAGATACTAGACTTTCACACTGAGCTGTAACAGTCTGGTCCCTACTAAGATATACTAGCACAGTATACTAGTAGTCTGACTCCATATACATGAATATACACACAAACACACAGAAAGGCTGCTGCCTCATTCTTGCCACAGGACCACAGCTGTTATTTGTCAACAACACACAGGAAACAGCTTATTTAAAAATCTACAAGGATCGTTGTCCCATCGTGGACTTTTCCGTGCCTCCCTCTCAGATGTACCAAGCAACTGGCCTGAGTCAACCAATCAGACTGCAGGGCTTAAATAGCTGCTGGAGGCATGGAGACTCCTTATGAGAAGACAAACAGACCTCTCCCCTGCACGCACACACACACACACACACACACACACACACACACACACACACACACACACACACACACACACACACACTCAGAACATGTCTAAGTCGCAGCTGGGAAACATTAACTAGATCAGAGTAGTCAGACCTACCAGTAAACGCAGGGAACAGCACGTGTAGACTCACAAAACACACCGTGAGCAGCACATGGGAGCTCATTCCCTTCTTTTATATCATGCGTGTTTTCCTTGTGCCTACGAAAATACACACTCACCATGTGCTTGAACATTTGTGTATAATTCTAAATGAAACCATTTTTCCTCCTCTTTCATTCCACATGTGAGGTTTTCACTGGCTCTTGGACGGTGAGGTGGTAGTTTTTGGTAGGACAACAAAACTAACTCGAGTCTAAAGTTTTAACATAAGCAAGAGAGTAAAACATATTTAGTACCAGCGACAAATGAAACTAATAGCTCCTGCTGATGTAGTTTGAGAAACAAACTTTGTTATAATTGATATCTAATGAAAGAAATGTAAAGTGACGCTTCCTTTATTATTCATCAATGCTATGCTTATGTATTCATTTCACACATTTATTTGATAACAGTATTTTATATATTATATAGAACTGAAACAGAAGATTTATCAGCAAATATTCTGGTAGTTGATTAATATATTTTATATTTATACAATATTTGCTAGTTTTCTTAAATGTTATATACAAATTGATGAATAGAGAAAATAATCAGCAGATTAAACAATTGTTGAAAATGAAAACAATTGTTAGTTGAAGTGCTAACCTAGTGAGGTGGTGACATAGCTAGTGTGTGTTACAAACACATACAAAACAACGCTATAATTGGTCTTTACTAGAACATTCAGCACCATGTTAAACATCTACCGTATACAGGAATCAGCACTGTATTTATTGAGGCTTCCACATCATTCTAACCTGTTTTTAAATGTCTTACCCATGAATGAGCCTGTGCTGCAGATGAGGCTGAAGAAGCAGCTCTCTGGAGGAAGAGTCCCACATTTACTGAAAGAAAGAGTACACAAAAAAACATAAATCAGAGAAATACTGTGAATCAACCTACGCTCACAACACAGCAACAGTACCACTAATTCGCCTCCTACGTTGTGCAATATATCATGTTGTTGGAGATGAATTTCTGCTCATACAGTAAGGAAGTGTGTGTGTGGGGGGGCACGTTTCCTTATCCATCATCGAGTCTTTGACTTTTCACCCACAGTGTACTCTCTTCTAGGAACGGGAAATGTTTGTAGGAGAGGAAGGCAGGAGACAGTCGACACAAGCCGTCTGTGCCTGAGCTCCTGCTGCCTACAAAGCCGCCTCAGCTGACTGCAGTCACAGACACGCACATTCTTCAGCACATTGACGGGAATGTAAAAATTTAGCAAGTCAACCGGTGACTTTTAAATAACTCTCTGATGTATTCAATCATTTTGATGGATGGTTATGTACATTTAGTCAGATTTCAGTATTTATATGTTTGAATATAGAGTAATATAGCTGAATATACAGTAATATAGAGGAAGAATGTGCATCTCTTCCACCATCGCCACTGAACTGTAGATCAACAGCGGCACTGCATTAGTAAAGATTACCGTTGAAACATTTATATTTCTGTTGAAGTTGCACAAATAGTTTGAGGGCTACTTAATATTTCTTATGTGAACCCCAGGATTAACAACATGGCCTTTGATGTTCGGTGCTCAGTGGGAGTAAAGACTCAACAAAAGAGCGGGAGTGTCTTGATTTCCTCCCAAATGTAAGCTGACGCCTCTCTCTCTGTGTGTGTGTGTTTACATGGTGAAGTGCAGACCCATGCTTTGCCTCTGAACTGCCACGGTGGCAGGCAGGATATTTCAGCCCCAAGTTATTTTCAGAATGCACACACACACACACACACACACACACACACACACACACACACACACACACACACACACACAACCTTCTCCTTCAAGCTCACTCGCTTTTTATCAACAATGCGCCGACAGGGGTCATGTAAAACAATGGCGCAGTGTTCCTGTTTTTAATCTCCAGAGACAAAGAGACAGAAAAGAGAGGTAGGGTTGGGTTGAGGGTGGGAGTAGTGCTGGGCGGCATGACCAAACATTTGTATCGCGGTATTTTTAAAGATTCTACTAGTTTCACGGTATATCACGGTATTTTGACGTTAACGCATTAATTAACGCCGTAAACTAACACAAGAACCGGCCGGCCAGCCGGCGGTGAACAGCTGTTTGTGTGGCGTGTCTTCCGTCACTTCCTGTTTCCTTCACCTACAGTCCCCTGGGTCCTAAGTCCCACCTCTAGCTTTTTTTGTCATAAGCAGTGCCTCGAGCAAGTGCCTCTTGAAGCGATGTCTGACCCTTTAGCTTCACTGTTTCACTCGCACTGACATTACTGGTTGACGGCCTCGAATCCGAGGACCGTAATCGCATACACTCTTCGTATTCCAACACATGTTTTCGGCTGAGGTGATGGAGTAAATTGCTAGTGTTGCCACCAGAGGCAATAACAGCGGCTCGACAAACTTTACAATATATCGTCTTCTGATCTACGTCGGATTTTTTAAAACCAAAAAACCTCCAAACAGCAGACACAGCTCCTATCTTGGGCACACATGTTATTGGTGCATCTCCGGTCTCTATTTGTTCCTCCTGCATCGCTCTTTTCTGTTCTTTAATGTAGCGACGGAGCTTCTTCTAGCTGTTAACAGACTGTACCCAGCATGCCGTTCGGCGGGGTAATTTTATAAATCTACAATTATTAGTGTTACAAATTGTTTATTTGTCACAAACTGTTGTGTCGTGGTGTTTGTCCTGTTAAAGAGCGTTAGTTGTGGGTTATTAATTGTTGTGTTATAAAGTTACAACCATGATTAGGGTTCCCTCTCAATACACTTAAGACAAGTAGCTCCGGCGGATACGCTCTAAGCGTCGAACAATATATTTTGCTTCCTGTTGAAGAGCGACAGCAGTAGTTTCGGCTATGCACCGGTATGAGGGTATATGAAAAATTCATATCATACGAAAATTAAAACTGGTATACCGGTCCCAGCCCTACAATGCATACAGATAACACTAAACTGATGGCAAGCATCTGTGTATTTAATGGATTCAAACATTTTAAGTTGAGCCGACGCGTTCAGTGGATGTTGTCTCACCTATTCTTTTGATGCTGGCGTCAACCAGAGCTGAATGTGTGTGAAACTGCAGCCTTGCTATGAAAAAGTCAACGCATATTTGCAATATTTATTGGATTATTATTATTATTGAAAGTGACTTCCTGCCCTGATGTTTTTCAGTTAGTATGAAGCATGCAGAGATGATATAACTCTATACAGCTGTGTTATACTGTTGAACCGGTATACCGCCCAGCCCTAGGTGGGAGTCTCTCACTGACCTGATGAGAGGTACATTGTCTAGTGTGCAGCACAAGGTTGGCCCGCTCTGCAAATACAGATCCTCTTCACATGACTGGTTGTATAACCTGGAACATCAAACAGACACACAAACAAACGTTAACGTAATGTTAAAAGACACAGACAGAGCAAAATCACATTTATTCTATGTTCAGTACAACTTCAATCCTGCTGGGAAATCACCAATTGCCAACATTTGGTTCAAAACTAAAACAAACCACAGACATATTGCTGATTAACACATGTATTCTCAGAATGTCTGGGATAAATAAATTGTAATATAATGTAAATGTCTTTAGATTAAAGTACAGTAACATAATTTGCCATTTTGTCGGGTCACTAACAGGCTTTCTTTTGTGTTTAGCTGTGTCATAATGTCAGAGACTATCAGATATCAAATAGTAGCTCTGATGTTAGAGATTAACCTCCGTTTCTCCGAAACCAAGGGTCCAGAGAAATAGTCGGTTACTCATTGACGGTGCATGATTTAAGAACAATGATTGATGTTAAATCCCACTTTAGATCTATGCTAATGCGCTGCAGTTTAGCGTTTGGTTTGTAGTGCAAGATTTTGTGAGTGTGCAGGAATCAACAGAGGTAGCATACGGCAAAATGCAGGATAAATACCAACATACCAGTTATCCACAGGGCAGACGTGCTGATTGTAGAGGGCCATGGCATACCTGGAAGAGAGAGAGTAGGATGAGCCACATGGTTCATGTGATTTTAGGATTACAGTGTCATCCAAAGAGACCTGATGAGTAATAATTCAGAATAATAACTGATTTTTAAATTACCACAATTGAAAATGCAGTTAACTCTCTATGTACGGAGGTGGTTTTGAATTGGCCATCTATACTTAAATGTCATCTGTTCATATCCTGCCGGTCTGACCTGCCACGGAGTTGTACCTGTTTTGTTTTTTTGTCAGGTGACCTGACATTTGAATGTTTCTTCTCACTCTAAACACTCAGGACAGAAAAGACCGGTTTGTGCCGGTCAAACTGGATTGTTACTGCGGTGCATTTGGTCGGGTCACTGACCAGCTTCATCCACAGACAGGTCAATGACCAGAGGATCAACAGATCAGATACTGTATTCTGAAAGCTCAAGACCCTTATTGTACTTCAGATACTCCTTTTATAGTCAACATGCTCCACACAGTAACCATATAGAATTATCAAAGTAATACTTTTAACTGACAGAGAAAGATGAAGTCAGACACAGAGAGTATCTGTCCTGATTTGTGAAAGCAGCCGTAGTTCAGCGGGAGGTTAAGTACCAATTAGGAATGTTTTCCCGGGCCGATGGTATCCTCCTCACAAACTGGTCTTTAAAGGACAGAGACGTATAATAAAGACACACACAGCTATCCAGACGGCACGAACAAGCACAGACACACATGTCAATGCACGCATACAGGATTCATGATCAATCGGTAAGAATTTAAAGCTGAACATCCTAATTTAAGTTGACGTCAGTGTGATAAAAATACAGTATAACACAGCTGTATAGAGTTATATCATCTCTGCGTGCTTCATACTAACTGAAAAAAATCAGGGCAGGAAGTCACTTTCAATAATAATAATAATCCAATAAATATTGCAAATATGCGTTGACTGTTTGATAGCAAGGCTGCACAGTTTCACACACATTCAGCTCTGGTTGACGGCAGCATCAAAAGAATAGGTGAGACAACATCCACTGAATGCGTCGGCTCAACTTAAAATGTTTGAATCCATTAAATACACAGATGCTTGCCATCATGAACAGCTACGGTGCAGATACATGAATCCGTGCATGATGGGACGCTGTGTCATTAACGGACAATGCATAGTCAAATCAACGTAATTAACACAATGACAACCACAAAGTCACATATATTCATATGAAAACAAAGCATGACAAATCAATCCAGCAAACCTGCAGCGGATCCACGCATTCCACCACACAAGAGCCCGAGCCATTCAAATATTATTCATAAAAACCGGCGACCGGCAACCGGCCGGCGAACGGAGACCGGCCGGCGAACGGAGACCGGCCGGCACACAGAGACCGGTGTTACGTCCCTACTGGCCTCTCTCCTTACATAGAGACATAGGGGCTGAATCTGATTGGATAAAAGCTCTCCTTAAAACAAGCTGTGCTGGAAGCAGAGCAACAGAGGAAGACAGGAGCTGTGCAATGAGAAAATAAGCTAATGGGGAAAAAAATTATAATACAGTAATGTAGTGTATTTATCAAAAATTATTAAATTATAAATAGCTATAACTTTGTGATTCTGTTTAGGCCAGCAGAGAAGGCTTTGCAGGCCCTGACGGCCCACCACTGATCAAAAGACGATATATTGTAAAGTTTGTCGAGCCGCTGTTATTGCCTCTGGTGGCAACACTAGCAATTTACTCCATCACCTCAGCCGAAAACATGTGTTGGAATACGAAGAGTGTATGCGATTACGGTCCTCGGATTCGAGGCCGTCAACCAGTAATGTCAGTGAGAGTGAAACAGTGAAGCCAAAGGGTCAGACATCGCTTCAAGAGGCACTTGCTCGAGGCACTGCTTATGACAAAAAAAGCAAGCGGCGGAGCGACATTACGGACGCAATAACGATCCACCTCTGCAAGGACATGGTCCCGCTACAGACAGTCGATTAAGACGGGTTCAGAGCAACACTGGATCCAAGGTATGTCTTACGGTGCACTTCATCAGTGATGACTGGGAGTTGCGCAACCACTGTTTGCAAATGTCGTATTTCATAGAGGGTGATAAGAAGCTGTACTTGGAGGGACTTAGGACCCAGGGGACTGTAGGTGAAGGAAACAGGAAGTGAAGGAAACAGGAAGTGACACGCCACACAAACAGCTGTTCACCGTCGGCTGGCCGGCCGGTTCTTGTGTTAGTTTACGGCGTTAATTAATGCGTTAATGCGAAAAAAAATAATACCGTGAAACCGGTAGAATCTTAAAAAATACCGTGATACACATTTTTGGTCATACCGCCCAGCACTAATGCATTGTATTGTTGACTACGAGGGATCTACCCCAAAATGCTCATCTTCAAACGTGTGAGCCAGCATGTGCCAAAAGCCACATGTGACTGATGAAATGCATGTGTATTGACCGACTGCAGCAGACGTTTGGTTGACTGGTTATTGGTTGGCATTCGGGTGTGTGAATCCCCATGTGAAGGTCCGATGAACCAGATGGCAGACATGTAAAGAGCACTGCTGTTGCATAATGCAGGGAGGAAACCCACTGGGGTGAGTGGAATATGGCCGTCAGGTAGAAAGCTGCCAGAGCTCCAACACAACGACACCAACATGACAAAAAGAAAAAGCTTAAAGCAACTGTAGAGAATAACCAAAGGACTTCATCAGACTAAATATAGGAACAGAAACTGTAGCCAGCTAAAGTTGTAATTTTCTACAACTCTTGAGGCCCATTTTTTTTTTTTTATATTTGGTCAGCTTCCAAAGCTAAAATAGCAGCAGTGCAGCTCCGGGACATTTCTAAATAAAGAGGTCTTTTTTAGCGGTGTGTGAAACTAAACTAGTGCATTCTGTGCTTGGAGGAGTATATATGTCAGTAATAATAGGTTTGTTTACGTAATTAGACCTCTATCAAAGCTCAGCAGTGGTTGTAAACTGTAATTGCATGCCTGTGAGCAATATAAAGGAGGAACAGACCATATATATATATATTTAGGATTGAACAAGGACTTAACAGAAGGATCTGGTATGGCCAGTGAGAATTCCCAAAACTTGTGCAAAAATAACACGCACAGGAATGTGTGATGCATAAACTATGAATCTTAACTGCTCACAAGGAGAGTGGAGCCACGCTGATTTTTCAAGCACGTTGCTTAACTAATAAAAAGGTCAACAAAAGAAAGCCGAGACTTTTTGGGTGGGCACAATCCTTCCTCTGCCTCCACACAGACTTTTGGTACACTGTGCATCACGGCCACCAGATGCTGAGGGAAAGTTCTGCTTCCAATATTTACCTTACTCCCAGCCACTCACCCACAGTGAGAGAGGGAGTTACGCAACATGTCACATCCTTTGACATTCCACTAGTCTAGAAACAAGGCGCCCTTGTCAAGGTAACGGGAAGGAAATGGGTTTAAAGGGACCGAGAGTCAGCGGCATTCGGCATCTTAACTTTCTACCTCAGATACAAACGTCAAAACAAGGAAGAAATGTGCAACACCAACACAAAATGTTCACGTGCACATTCTCCAACACAGCGTAGGTCTGAAGCAACATTAACAGCTAAACCCTGAACACCTGAACACCTGAACTCCTGGTCGGACTGTGAAGCGGCCATGTTGACAAGCAGTGATTGGTGTGCATAGTCTCGGTTTTGGCATCCAATTAAGATAGTGTACTCCCCACGGTACTGATCATAGAGATAGACTACAACAATCTGGAATTGGGCCATCTGTCTGTCTCCCCCTGGGGTTAGCATTCCTCCTCCCGCAGTAATAACAAAGCAGAGACGAGAGCTGTCAGCCCAAACATAACCAGGAGGCAGTTACTCTTTCTCCTCCGGTACAGCTGCTCAGATACCATGCTGCAGATAATTAAGAGACACTGTGAACCTGCACATCTCTCTTTTAGAAGTGATAATCCCGTATCCTTCCTGGAGAGAGTTAATCCACATGCAAGCACCATGGCTGCCAGGAATTCTGGGTAAATATGCAGTGTGCAACAGAGGCTCAGGTATCAAAAGGATTTTTGACAGAACAGATTTGTAAGAATTTGGCCTGGTTATCACTATGTGTATTCTACGTGAAAGAACATTTGCATAATATTTATATTGTTTGCTATGTGCACGGTGATATCTAATAATAAGATATAGATGCAAAAGTACGTACATCATTTTTTTAAAGTGTATTCAAAACAAAAACAAATTGGTCAATGTTTTTGCAGGCAGAACAAGTGTGTGAAATCCATTTTAATGGTTCTATTAAGCAGTAAAATGGATTTTATGGAGTACCCTAGTGGGAATTTGCTTTATTGTTACAGTATTGCACATTGTTATGTCGACGTGGAGATTATAAATTACTTTTGTTTGTACATGCAAAATGTAAAAAAATCTTCCGGGGATCAGGTGATTTCTTTCACTTTTGATGGCCGCTCACTGGATTGGCTGGAAGAATTACTCTTGCATCACAAAATCGTACGCTCTTACATCATAAGCTACGTATCATCCTTCACGTAAAAGGAAACTTGCACTGAGAACCACCCACTACCAACAGTTTTACAAACCACTTCAGTCTCACATCACCTGAAGAGGTACTTAGAGCTTAAAACATGGATTTTACTTTCTTTTTACTGCCAAAGAAATGTAAATACTTACACAACCCAAATCCCAGTGATGGTCAGAACTGGGAGGCTGACGGGCAGTATCATCCAGAGAGACATCTTCCAACACCTGGAGCAGCCACTTTCTTCTTTTTCCTCTTCGGCCAGCCGAGCAATATCTGCTCGAGTGGTACTAACATTTAACTGAGTGTGGCTGACATCTGCATCGCCACCGACCGATTCATCTTCTTGAAGATGGAGGATAAGTAGATGGACTGATGTGTCCTTTGAGCTGGTGAAGGAGAGGAGTGAGTTAGGTCATTCGTCTACTCATCAGAGAGCAATCATCAAGCCAGTTAAAGTAATCTAAGATCTGAAACGTTGTAGTCAGGGTTTGTGTGATGCTCACATCACTTTAATGTACACAGATAAGTGTACTGTAGGGTTTACATCACAAACAAAAGCACCTGCTGTACAGAGATCCAATAGACCACAATATAAACTCAATACTACCTTTGTGAAGCGTCGATGTTTTATTCTTCTTGAGTTTTGCTTCAAGATGTTATATTGGACTGACTGGACCATAGCTGGTAGTTTTTGTTATTTCAACTTTTAACAAACGGGTTTATTTAATTAATACAAGTAATGACTTTCCTTTATAATAAGTAATATAATCACGTAGTTTTACTCACATTTCTATTCACAACTAATGTTTTGAAGGCTACATGCTAACAGCTGCTCACCTTCACGTCCCACGCTAGCATCAAAATCACATCTAACGTTACTCACCTTATTCCTCTGTGTTAGCGAGCAACTTTTTGATGTTTTTTGGTAACTTTGAGTACGCTGACCTGTCCTCAACACCTCTGGTAGCACAAAACTATTCCACACCGGACTACACGAAGGAGTCTTGTTTTTTGAATTAAATCCTGTCTTGTCTTTCCCGAACGAATGAGATCCCGTTAGCCTGTTTTTCGCTTTGAATTGAAGAGGGGGGAGGCTCGCTCTCACGCGCATTCGGACTCGTTGCATCGCCGCCACGAGACACTCTGGAGGATCCAGCTGTTTGACTCCGCCCACAAACCTGTAGTGGCGGTGTTTGTTGGGTTTGTGTCTGGTGGCAGACCGAGTGAGCGGGTCGACGGGGTCGAAAGCCACATAACGACTACAAATCAGTTCCATTACACGGTGTGTCGTCTTTTTACAGTATAATTATGCAGACACATCATTTCACAGTTGACAATTTGAATGTGTCAAAGTTTGGTCACTGAGAGAAGTAAACCCAGCTGTTTCCCAGCAAGCAATTCAGATGAAGGAGGAACGATACTAATTTCCTTATAAATTCCTTGTTGTAGGCTTTATCAAAGTCAATTTGATGTGCCTCTTACAAAAAAACAACTTCTGTGTGTTTGTCTTGTTTTTTGATGGGTCGTTTGTTTATCTCAGTAAATAACCTGTACAATACAGTACAATAAGTACTGTATGTAATTTGAAACCACATCTGTAAAGAAAGGATAACACAATCTGAATATGTTTGTCCTAAGTGTGTGTTTGTGTGTGTGATCCTACCAACAACATGTGTTCTGCTGCCCTCTGGAGCTTTAATTTGTTAATGTCTCTCTATACCTGTATCCAGAGATGGGCAAAAATACATCAAAATGTATTTTGATACAAAATACCCCTCAAATAAATGTATTAAAATAAAATATAAAATATTGGTGCCAGAAAATGTAACAAAATACAATACATGTATTTTGTATTTAAAATATAGGAAATACTTTTTTCTGGATTTTCCGTTTTCTCACAATTTGGTATAGCATAGCATTCAGGTTTGGGCTATATAATGTACACAAAGCTCTGGTGAACCCCACAAAAAGGAAGAACAGTCACAGAATGTCAGTGTAACTAAGCAAAGCTATTAAAAGACAACAACTTGATTGATTATATATATATTTTTATTAATGGGACTTAACAGCCCATAAACTTTGGCTTTGTATCAACAAGAAAATATTCATCACATATGAATAGCATCACACACTAGGCCTATGTATACTATAAAAGCAAAATATAGAATTAAAACCAGTTGTACACAGGTAAAGAGCCTAAATAAATTACTGTACATCAAGTTCTGCACAGAAAAATTAATACAAATAAAAGGTAAATAGTAAATCAATACAAAAGTGAACAGGTAACTTAACAAGTGAGTAGCCTACTTACTTCTCTTTTACTGTACCTTGGCCAGTGCGCACTAGCCTAGACAGCATGCTAGCGTCATTAGCATGTTAGCATCGATCGCTATTTTGATATTATAACCATCACCATGTATATACAATAGGCTATGTAGCGAGACCCAGACATAAATTATACATCAAGCTAGTTGACGTCTGTCACACTCAGATAAAATATTTACCTTGACAGACAATCCGTTGAACTTGAAGATCTGAAGACTGAACTTGTGAACTGTTTTTTGATTCGTGGAGAAAGTATTGTGAGTATTTTAAATACAAAATTATTCCACTCTAAAGTATTTTGTTACAAATTACGTAAGATTTTTTTATCGGCCCTATCAAATACAAATTACAAAATACTCAAAAGTAATTGAAATACGTATTTCAAATACAAGTAATAGAAATACTGCCCATCTCTGCCTGTATCCCCTCATGAGGACCGGCTGATGTGGGCCTAATGTCTGGTAATTATTGATCAGATATACCCTTAATATTGTTTGATCTCCTGTTAATTTTCATGCTTTGAACATGTTGATTACATTTGTCACTTCAAGCATACAAAACTCTAAAGAGCAGTGGTATATGGAATATCCTAGGAAATGGAGGGTATTTCTGAATTAATGGAGCCAAGATAGCTAAGAGACTGAAATGTTTGTGTGAAGAAACAGCAACAGTGCCAGATAAATCAGTAAAACTTTTAACTTTAATTAAATGTATTATATATCAGTATCGTATGCTTTAACATAGTATAGAAAATATATGGAGCATTATATGGAGCATAAACTAACATCAAAATCAATTATTGCATATGTTTCCTACTTACAACTGACACATTTGTTTAGCCACAACAATTGGTGATCAAAAGACCAGAAACAGAAAAATTCATATAATTCATACATAATGAAAAAATATAACTTTTAGCAAAAGGTAGAACAAAAATAATGAATCAAACACCCTGTCTCAAATGTTTACAACTAAATTGAGAATATTGTGTGAATGTAATGTTAATTACTAGCACTATGGCAACTCTCCTACAGTTTTATAGTCGTACCAAAGCCCCACACACTGAATGCCGGGTAGAGAGGCTGTCTAAATGTGGTCTGGACTCTGTGCAGAAGCTGCATGCCATCAGAAACACTGTAAAATGCGAGTGTTCCTGCTGCATAGTCCAGGTAGATGCCGACACGAGAGGAGACTGGAACTGGAAGATCTTTGCTCTTATTGTTGTGCACAAAGGAGAATTTGGAGTCAGAGCAGTACAGACTCCAGGACTTGTCGTTCCAGCCCAGGCTGCATTCATTGCTGTTTCCTTTACGGCGGATTGTCCTGTAGGTAACGGCCATGTCTATCTCTGTTCCCCTCCAGTCCACCTCCCAGTAACAGCGACCAGTCAAGCTCTCCCTGCACAACACCTGCAACGGAATGGATGAAATGAGAGATTAAAAGACAAAGCTTGTGCATGGTTTATAACAGCTGTTAACATGAGAGTTTGCTCAACTTATGCTGAGACATCACTCACTGCAAGTACACAACTGACAGCACTTTTATCATAACAATAACTTCAAAGACTTATACTAAAAGCTTGATTTTGATAGCAATGTTCAATGAATTCCAGGAAGAAAACTAATTTTAAAAATGAAAAATACTTGAAATATAATTTTCATGAATATTCAAAACCTGAGCAGCTTCAAGAGAGCGAATCAAAGATAAAGTTCCTGGAAAGTAAAGTCTCCTTGAGTCTATAGGAAGACCGTATGCCCCCTTCTCTTCATCGTGTTGGCTCTGTACCATTCACAACATATTAACTCTCCCCTCATGTTTTCAGGCACAAAATGACATCCTGGGGGTCAGTAAATGCTCACCTGCTGCCAGTGGTCGAATCGATCTGGGTGGTCAGGGTAGTTCTTAGGCTCACTCTTCATTGTAGCTGATCGGTTACCCTCGGAGAGGTGAAGGCTGCGATGGATACTGTTGACATCCAGAATCAACTGGGAAGAGTCTACGCAATGGAGGACACGGTCGTTATTAATCCTTTTTCGTCACAATTTTAAATTCTTGTGTTTTGCCTTGTGTTGCACATAAACCACCTATACAGTAACTAAATACTCGGGGCAGTAATATGTTTAGGAATGACAAAGTTAGGGCACTAAAACCTTTGATAAATAACTCTCATTTATCAGCTTGTTAAAATGCTTTCCACAGGTGGAGTGCCAGTAGGGAACGCCTGTGTTTGTTTAAGTGATACTGGACTGTAAAGTTTGGTTTCTTACATTTCACCAAACCAGTTCTGCAAGCAGCATACTTCCGTAACACTCCTTTCAGTTGTTTTACCACATGGTGTGGTCATGCTTTTGTTAGAGGTGGAGACGCTCCTGCTATATGTCACCATGACTGTCATTTTTTTAAACATTCCTAGGAACCCTGGAACATGAGTGGCGTTTGATATGACTGCCAAGTAGCCTTGTAATGTTGGTGCTAAAAGTTTCACTACATGTTAAAGGAATCCTCCGTAAAAAAGTAACCCAATAACTCACACTTCAGGAAGTCTTGTCTTGTCTTTGGTTCTTCTCTTGTTTTCGGTTCATCTCTTGCTTTCGGTTCTTCTCTTGTCTTTGGTTCATCCCTCACAATGGATTCTCTCCTTGTCTCACTTTCTTGCGTGATGTAGACATCCTTCACTATGAAGATGCAGATAAAAAAAACACTTCATAAGCTTCAACAGCAGACTAAAACAACAACCCCTCCCTGAATGGAACTGCAGAGACAAGTCGGTGCTACTTGAGGTGAAGAAATCTGTGCACCTGTTTCTGAGACGTTGCTCATTTCTGTCTTGCTGACTTCTTCCACTTTTAATTTCAGTGCACCGATGGCTCTCTTGGTGGCGTCAAAGGAGTAATTGGGAGCGACACTAACGTTGTTGAGGTCTTCATATCCTGAGGGGCCTGATAGAGACTGATAGCTCTGGTAAAAAAAGAGTGGAAGATAGAGATGAGTCTAAACATTGCTGCTACTGTTTTCTAAAAAACATACAAGGTCCTCAGTTCAGTATGATCTCACCTGCAGAAAGTGTATGTGATCATCGGTGTTTGAGAGCTTATCCAGGTCAGTGTGCTTCTTCCTGAGCAGAGTGATCTCTTCCTCCAAGCGGCTCAGCAGTATCTCGGCCCGTGTCACGGTGGTCTTCTCGTGGGAGCGGACCATCTCCTTGACTTCATTGTACTTCCTCTCGATGGAAAGCAGAAGCTCTGAGAAGATGCGCTCGTTCTCCTCTAGAGCAGTTTGAGCCGAGTGCTGATGAGATACATCCGAAAGAGAAGGAGAGAGTTTGTTCAAATACGGATAAAAAGCTGTTATTTGTCAAAGCAGAAAACCATAATGTCTTTTTTTTTAGCATCATCCTATGTTTAATGTAGTGAACATGTTTTACTCACTTTAACTGATTCAACAGCATGTCGGAGATCCTGCCACTTTTTAACTCTCTGGTCAATCCTATGTTGAGATGTGTACAGTGTGGTACCAAGTTGTTTCTGTAGAGGGAATGGCATTAAAGTGTTCATGCCAGCTTTGTATAGTAAAAAAAAACATTCAAATCTATCATTGAGGTGTGACTCTTGATCAGAAGTATAGATTGACAGTTTTCACCACTCACTTGTTTCTCGGTCCTCTCAGTTCCAGCCGGGACGATGTCGTGGTGTTTGTGTTCATCCATCATGCACAAAACACACACCAGTGTCTCATCAGAGCGACAATAAGCCTCCAGCAACTTGTCATGCTGGGCACAGAGCTTCTCCCTCATCTGACCTGTAGCTTTGACCAGCTTGTGCTTCATCAGGGCAGGGTAGTCATAGTGAGTCTGGACATGGGTCTCGCAGTAAGATGCCAGGCACACCAAGCAGGACTTCTCTGCCTTCTGCTTCCTCGTTGTGCAGAAGTCACACAGCACGTCCCCGTTCTCGGCCTGGGACCTGGACTGGTTACGACTGGTCGAACGTCGGGATTTCTCCATGCTGCTGTATCTGTCTAAATCCAGAGTGCTAGGGTGGGACATTGATTTAAATAGACGTCCAACAGATATGAGAACAAAATTAAAATCCACAGGTGGTTTAGCTCAGCAGCGATTTTTGTTAACCTCTTAAGAAAATGTGATCAACAGCTGAAGAAAAGACTCCAAAAACACGACGAGTTGTCCACAGAGAACAATTAGTTTCTGAAGTTAACAGCTGCAGCGAAACTGTGTGACTGACGCTGTGTGCGGCAGAATGATAGCTATGTGGTCTACTTTCAACGTAAAACCTGTATTCCTGGTTGGGCATTTAATAGACAGGGAATGGGTGTTGCTACAAAGGTGCTGCCTGAAACAAACAGAGCCGAGACAAAGGAGAGACTACCAAATTCAAAAGCCATTATTGATCTACAGTACTTCATAATTAAATGTCATACTTAACAGTATACGCTTTTATTCTTATTTGAGGATAAGGACAGCATGGATAGCTCAACAAACAACCTTCACAGAGTGCGACACTATTTATAGTGTTGATATAACCTGCTGTTACCTACAAGAATCATTAGCTCACTCTGATTGTATCTGCACTGTTAAGGAATGACCTTTACTTGGGTTTATGTGTTTCAAGATCACATTTATGTTTTGTCTATCTATAGATTTCTGCTCGTGATATGTACAATATGTTCTGCACTTACTAACATCATCAAACACTGGCATGGGGAGAACAGCATCATCTTGTGGGATTAATTAATTACTACATGAAATAATATACCCCTCTGTGCAGCCTCTATAAAGAATCTGTGTAGCATCTAAAACAGGGGTTGTTAAACTGTTTTATAAGAAGCGCCACTCTATTGTGCAAACACAACCAATTATTTTAACAACTAATTGACGATAATTATAAAACCAGTTTTTTCTTTAGGTTGCGAGTGATCACTTCAACACATCCATCTTCCACGATGCTTTCAATTTCTTCCTTGTTCCTCTGCTTTCACAAGTTTGTGTCAGTGGCCTCACTGTCTCTGCTCTACTCGTGCACTGCTTTATAAACCTATATCTTTGCATTTTTACACAAATGTAGCCAGGAGGCCATAGTTTTCATTTTTATATTTTCCCAACACATGAGGCTGTTTAGATCCTATCATTGTGGCATTTATTAATTATTATTTGTGATAGACTACCTTACTTTGTCTCAAGTGTTTCTACAGGTCAGCTAATGGAAAACACAAATACAAATTTAAATGCTTTAGAAAATAGTCTGCATTAACAGTAGTAGCTCCGTGGTAGAAGAAAGTATTAATATCACTGTGTTCACAGTCCAAAGAAATATCAAAGAGGTATTGTCAGCAAAATACGCTAGTATAGGCCTATCGAAAGTAAAAGTACTTATCATGAGTAATGGTTTGTTTCACAGTATTATGAGCTCATATTATTTGATGCAATGATAAAAGCTGCAACATTGAGGTTATGTACACACTAATATACATTATTATGAAATAAGGCATTCTGCATAATGACTCATTTTACTTTTAGTATATGTTGATGCTCCTATTTTTACTTGGTTAAAAATGTTGAAGCAAAAAATAGTATTTCTGCTCTGTGGTATTGCTATGTTTTACTTAAGATAGATAGATAGACAGACAGACAGACAGACAGACAGATAGATAGATACTTTATAAAATTGTTAGCTAAAGCAGCATCGTGATACAGGTAAGCAATCAAAGTAACAGAGTAAAAAAAAAAATTTAGTATAAAAATGCACAATATATACAATAAAAAAGAGTAAAAAGTAGTAAATATAAAAAATAAAATGCACAATATATACAATAAAAATAACAGAGTAAAAAATAGTAAATTAAAAAAATGCACAGTATATACAATGAAATAGAATAATATTAAATTAACTAACTAAACAGTAGTGCAAAGATTTAAACATGAGAGTACTTCATCACGGTAGGACAGTGCACAGACCGGCGTGTGTCTGTGTGAGCTCCTGTTCGTCTCCCAAGCGGTAGGGGGTGATATTGGTCTCTTTGCTCTATTGAAAACACAATAGCTGCTTTAGCTAAAGTGCGTCGCTCGTCCAACGTTGGCGCCAGATGAGCTGTGGCGCCAGCAACACACGCAGGCAGAGAGAGGAAGACGCACACAGCAGTTTGACGAGCCTCACAACAGCTTGCAAAAAAAAAAAAAAAAAGCCCTTCTCACCCAGAGTTTGAAGCATCTCAACGATTCTCCTTTTTCTCTCTCTTCAGCGATCAAAAGGCAAAAGTACAGCAGGTGGGTGTGCATGCAAGTACTTGTACATTTAATCATTTAATATATGTGTGATCCATACTCGTGGCGATTATGCATCATTTTAAATTCAACTTTCTTTATCGTTAATAAAACCGGCGTAAAGGCAGAGGGGATGCTCTGTGTGACAGACTATAATCATATGTATTTATTATGATGGTAGTCAACGTATTGTTTGTTTTGTGTCTCCAGTTCTGATAGTACCGAACTTTGTAATGGAAAAACACAGGCCGTGACTCGCATTGGTTGATACATTTTGTCCTGAGAGAGAAGCACCGGGACACAACGTTACTGGTACCAGGAACTATCTCATATTTGACTCTTATCCAGGTTATTTAGAGACTTGTTCGTTATAGAATCGGCCCGGTCGTCTTTTCTTCCATCGGACTCCAGTTTATCATTGCATGCGAAACCAAGCTCAATGTGGTCGGTTAAGCAAAGCTTCCGCTCTTTAATGGTTTAAAACACTAATACTGAACTGGAGAACAGCATTTAGCCGTGCTAGCAAACTGGATTAGCTGGCTCGTTAGCTTGTAATCGTGGCTATGTAGCCAGCACGCTAACATCGTCTCGGCTGGATAGCCGCTAACACCAGCAAGGCCGCCATTGGAGTCGTGTGTGTCTGGAGCTGCCGCAGTAGAGGAGGGCTTTAGATTTATTATTCACTGAGCCATCTCAAAGCTGTGGCGTATTTACTTGCCCTGTCGTCTTTTTATTCGGTTACCGTTTTTCAATCTCAGTTTGCGGTGGAATTGGTGTCTTTGCACGGATTCCTGTCTCAGTAAAACGCGTCCCTTTCCCGGGCTTTTCGCTCTGCATTCACCGCCCGGACGGTTAGCCATCTTTGTTTCAGCTAGCCAGCTCCTGGCTGGAGTTACTGTGCGGCTCTTAGCTTGCTAACATACTTACCATTAGCCTACAACGTCGTATTCCGAACCACTGCATGTTAAACAATTTGTTATTATTGTCTCCATATTTCCGTGTTGGCTGAGTGTTGCATGGTTTTGACTTTACTCGGAGATCGCTCCGGGTGCAGCTCTAATTCAGTATGTTATGAAGGGCGGAAGCTAACTCGGCTAACTAGCTAGCGGCAGCCATCTTAGGCGAGCATGTAATCTTGGCTAGCTGGAAGTGCTGGTGTGGCACAACAAGATGGCCCGTTAATACTCACACAAGGACAATTTCCGCGTCGGTAGTTGTGTCATGAACTGCACAAATTTACGCATCTAGATTTAATATTTTAATGTAAGTATTTCGCTGCCTTTTTAAGTATTTTCTGCATTTACTCGCATGTTGCTTTTGCTATGAAGCTAGTTAGCGGGCTAAATTGCGAACACATTAGCAGCTAACACAAAGCTGTTAACCAGTCCTCCCTCGACCATAGCCAGCTAACTAGCGGCTATGAAGGCTATTTGTAGCTGTTATTGTAGGCTAGCAACCAACGGTTCAATGTTTACTAACAAAGCGGTGCTGTTTAAATGACCCTACATATTTAAATGCGTGTTTAATAGTAATGCACAGCGAACTGCGGCGATAAAAGAAACGTGTAGGTCGTTCAGGTTTTGGAAGGCGGATTAAGTCAGAATTGGGAGCTTGAGCGTGATGTGGTCTACTCTGATTGTATCAATGTGAAGCCAGAGAAGTGAAGCTAGCAGATGTATCACCTAGCTTGATAAGTAATAACTTCATTTTAAGCCAATGATCATATAGGATGCGTGTCCTAAAGGAAAATGCATATATTCAACTATGCATTGCGCAGTTTGACTAAATTAAGTTTTTAGCATAATGCACCAAACGCTAAGAAGTTTTTGATTAAATGAACATAGTGCAATGGATAAACAATAGTACAGATAGCTCATCTAATATTTAGGGATTCCCTTTGTCACACTTGTGATCACCTTTTGGGTTAACCAAACACACCACCTGTCTGTCCTGGGCTCCTTTTCTAGAGGAGTTGATGGCAAACTTCTGTTGCATACAAGCAACATTCTCAATTTCAATTCATATGTGATTATAGGAGGATGATCTTTATGAAGCAAGCGTTGTAAACCTGAGATCTTTTCAGTCAAAATGTATAACTTTGATACTAAAAAGATCAGTGGTGTTTTGGCAAAATTGTTACTTAATTTGAAATTAGAGGACCAATTTAACAGTGGTGATGCTTCATTTGGACTTTTCTCAAAAAAGTGTATAGCTGCAACATTGTTGGGTTCTTATCAACACGTTGACAAACGTACAATTGCATCATGTAAAATTAGCAAGAACATTTTTTGTATTGTTGGTAACAAATTACTCTCACTTGACTGGAAAACATTTTTAGGAATAGCTCTGCAAATAATTACTGGCAATGTTATTTTTTCGCTTTCTCTCCCTCTTTTGCAGGTCTCACTGACGAGAGCACCAGCGCGTCACCGACCAAAAACATCTATATCCCCCCGATTCTTTTTGTGTGTGTCATCGCCCGGCAGGAAAACGGAGGTCGTGGGGCTGGAGTGTGTTCTCATGGCCGAGTCAGAGACTGAATGTGACACACCCGGCCTTGACACACTTGGGTCGGAGTGTGTCATAGCCCACAGCCATGTCGACCTTCACTACGGAGCAGAGACTGAGATCATGACAGAAGAAAAGCGTGGATTAGAACTGGAGATCCACGGCTCAGACTTAAAGATCCAGGGACTGGGGACAGAGCTCGGTGCTGTAGCCTGTGTGGAAGCAATTGTAGCGGAGTCGGACCATGATTACATAAAGGTTGAACACGGTGATATGCACTGTTTCACGGCTGCAGAAATCAAGACGTCGGGAACCGAGACTCTGCTGGGCGAGGTGCTGCTCAAGGAAAGCGAGCATGTGGTGAAAGTAGAGTCTGACCATGGCGGGGAGTTGACAGTAGAGTCTGAGAACGGTGTAATCATACACGAAGCCCATGGCCTGCAGTGCAACGAGTGTGGGGAGATTTTTGGCAGCATAGCCGATCTTCACCAACACTTTGAGATCCATAAGGACCTCAACCCTTACATCTGTGTCCACTGTGGGGAGAGCTTTGCTGTGGAGGCCAGCCTCAAACAGCACATGAAGATTCATATGAAAGAAAAGCCCTATGTTCCCCCTGGAGTTGAGATTATGGGCAAAGATGTAATTGATGCCTTCAGCCTCAAGTCTCATCAGATGATTCATTTGCCAGACAAGCCCCACAGATGCTCCGAGTGCGGTAAGAGCTTTGCTGCTGCGATCACCTTGAGGGAACACATGAAGATGCATTCAGAAGACAAGCCTTACAAGTGCACCCAGTGTAGGAAGAGCTTTGTCCGCAGAAGGCATCTGAAAAAGCACCAGGAGGTTCACGCACGTGAGAAGCCATATACATGCGGCCAGTGTGGCAAAGGCTTTGCCACAACTTCCAACCTAAAGCAACACCAGAAGACCCACGCCGCGGTCGTGCTCGGAGACAAACCCCATCGATGTGCACAATGTGGAAAGTGTTTTGCGGCTGCTGCCACTCTGAGAGAGCACCAGAGGATCCACTCGGGCGAGAAGCCGTACAAATGCAACATGTGCAGGAAGAGTTTTGTCCGCAAACGCCACCTGAAGAAGCATCAGCAAGTCCACGCCGGAGGGAAGCCCTACACCTGCAGACATTGCAACAAGGGCTTCAATCACTCCTCTTCTCTCTCACGCCACCACAAGACCCATCTGCAGAATCCAGTGTTTTCTCCACCTCAGCCTGGGAAAACCTTGTCCTACGGCACTCCCCCAAAGCAGAGGGTGCACCAGCAGGGAGACAAGCCCTACATGTGCCACCACTGTGATAAGGGCTTCAATCATTCCTCTTCCCTGTCCCGGCACCAAAGAGTCCACTCGGAGGGAAAGAGTTACACCTGCGCTCACTGTGGCAAAAGATTCAATCACTCCTCCTCCCTTGCTCGGCACCAGAGGGTCCATTTGGAGAATAAACAGCAGCAGCAACCAGAGCCACCGCAGCCGCCACCGCAGCAGTACAGCCCCATGCCCACAGGGAAGGGATTCCCCAACAACGCCTTCCCAAAACAGCGCACCCTGTCCGTTGAAAAACCATACAGGTGCTCCCAGTGTGGAAAAGGCTTTAACCATTCATCTTCCCTCTCCAGACATCATAGGATCCATGTAGACCAGTGAGCTCCCTTTCCCACCCTCACATGCTGTCCCATGCAAGCAAAAATAAATAAATAACCCCCCACTCCCCAGTTTCTGTTCTAACAATGACATCACCACGTCGCCGGAAACATCAGGCCAACTTCTATAGACAACTGGGGTCAGGTCAGCACATTGTAGAGAAAGAAAGGACAGTAACACAAGTCTTCAGAGGAGGATGGGCCGAGTAACCTGTAATTCAGAGCGGAGTCTGGGACTTGTTGATCAATATAGAGGGTATGATGATAGATTGTGAAGGAGCTTCTATTCTTGTTGGTGATTGTGCTTCACTTGCTCCAGGACCTCCTTTTGAACACTTTTAATAAAAAAAGAAAAAAAAACAAAATGTGGTTTGGTGATCTAAAAAATATGCTTCGCCCCCTGGTTAGTCTTTTTGATAATAGAAACGAGTTTATGTACCTTCAGGTGGACACGTGCGCTTTTCAGCTGCAACTTTATCCAAGGCCAACAACACAATTGACAAACAAGAACTTGTCTCAATTTAAATAATTATTTCTTTTTCACCCATGTGAAACAAACATCAGAAATCCAGTGTAAATAGTTATTGATTTTCTTTTATATATATGTATAGGTGACTAGTGTGCTGTTCCAAAAGATAACATTTTTGATAGTAAGATCCATTTCATCTCCACCTTTTTTTTTTCCTTTTTATGACTTTAATTTGTTTTAAGTGTTGGAGATAAACATGTTGCAGGTGTTCTCATGCAGCTTGTTCTTGAATTTGGGCTCTGTCAGATTTGAGCCATCTTGTATATTTATACGGTTGTTTTCTTGTATGTCTACGATGGGTTAGCAACACTGCTGCATCGACTGTACAGAGAGCAATACTGGCTAACACCCTGATTATATTGAGACATGCAATTTAGCCATTAGGAAATGCATAATAGAAAATAAAAACCTACTGGGTAGCATATTACAACATGACCTGTGTCCTAATTATTTACTGTGCAGTTTCCTCTGTACCCCCTCGCACCAAATGTACACGAAATGCAACATCACACTTTGTTTATACCGTTGGAGACTAATTGACTTACTTGTGTATAGACTATAGGGGACTCTTACTCATGTGGGTCTTCAAACTTATCACAATTCTGATCTAATAAAAAAGTTTGTGTATACTGAAAGACTATACCCGAAAATCTCACTTTTACACGGCTTAAAATATTTTTTTTCCGAATTCCAATGAATTTTGCTCTATTTACTGTTCTGTGTAAAATATCTTTTACAAACTGATGTATTTTTTTAGACATGGCTTGGGTTATATGAAAGGGAATGAGATATACAGTTTTTATGGGAGTGAACATTACAGTGAGCAATATTTTACTTTTCCCTTTTTGTTAACAATTGTGCTTCAAACTGTAGCATAGGTCTCTTGTGTTAGATAGGTGCCTTATTGCATGCTATGTAGAAATGTATGCCGAGCTGTTATTTGAGACGTTTTCAGGGTTTTCAGGAGTCTTTTGTTCTTATTCATCCTAACTTACCCTACATTTTAATTTGTCACTGATACCTATTGCTTTTTTGCTTTCATGTATATTATTACAATGTGTTTACACTGTTACGACCATATTGTCTTTATTTTTTCCCCTTCATTTTTTGTCAATGGCCTCATTGTAGAGAGAAAAATTGTAAATGATCCATATAGGCTTCTCTTAAGGGCAAATCCTGTAACACCTCTTCCCAATTTCTGAGTGGCACATATATGGATAAATAAAGGTTGTTGACTCTCTTGTGGCATTGAATCAATGGCGTATGATTTTGAAATGGGAGAAGCGTTCAACCTCACAGCTAAATAAATAAAGATATTGGCACATATCAGTAACAGTGACACTAAATGAGATTCACTTAAACTAGTTTACTTTCTACCAGCAAGTCATTTTTACAGACTGAGCAATGAAATAGTTGATGCACTTCCTAAATGTGTCCACATGGTGTCACTCTACCATCGCAAGTGTTTTGAAAGACCAACACCAGTCACTTCAACGGGGGAAGTTCCAGAGGTTGGGTAGGCGCCAATGCTCCTGAGTGTTTTCAGGAGACACATTTTATAGGACCCATGTCCTTCCTTGAGTCTCAAACTGGAATATCACCAATAGTGATCCAGCCGGAGTCGCCATGTTAAAGGTGTAATTTGATCTATGTGGGGAAAGCTCTTGGGAATGGCCTGTGAACTGTAAAAACTAAGTAATGTCGGGAAACTTCCCACACTACACTAGTTTACATTCCTTCACAGCTGGAGGTCAGACTTCAGATGCCTGTGGAGGTAGACACGGTTGGGATTCACCGTCACTAACCTTTAGAAATAGGAGCTTCTCAGCCCTCTGGTTTACGTCCCTGATGTTTACACTAGAGATAGCACTTTAACACGCTTTCTTTAAGCTGATGCAACTGTCCAGGGATCTCCCACCAACAGATAAAGTCATTTAAATTTATGTTAAGTTATTCTACACAGTTACTAAACTGGGTAAGCGTTACAAATATGTTTATTTTAATGAAACTGGCAGTTTTATTCAGTGATATAATTAAACATTTACATCAAGTCAACAATTGGATAAAAGTATTATTGGGCCAACAACAATATTGCTTTCTGATAATAAAGCTACGGTGGCCCTGAGAGCTCAAAGCACTGCAAGTTAAAACATGAAACACGTACATCATTCAGATGTTATAGTAAAAGGCTAACAGGGCTAAGTTAAACTCAGATATCTGCAATAAAATCGTAATCACGTTATCGCAGCGTTAAAATGAGCCAACAAAAACGTACAGTTCAGTTGATTTTGCAGCACAGCTGACGGGAAGTCAGTGACTTCATGAGCCATCCTGGAAACAGTTTCCCTTGCATTGTGACCTTGCAGCGCTTTTTCTAAATGCTGTGCATGTGTTGTCAAATAGGTGAAGATGTCTCTTCATTTGTTTAAGCTGAGTCTATTTGCACCTGATTTCTTAATTCGCGGTGTGTCGAACTCTCATGGCCACCGTATAATCTTCCATTCTCTTCTGTTGATATTAAATGTTGTATAGGGAGCAATAACATGACACAAGAGAAAACCTTAGTTGACATATACAATTTTATTTGTGATAATTGCTATATGACAAGAGAAAAAAGGAAACTCTAGGAGATGCTATTGCTGCTATGAACATTTTAACTAATGAGGCATGTAAAGAAGGAAAACTGTACATATGCAAAAAAATATCACAAAATACACAATGCTGTCAATACACCATGCATTTAACGGCACATACATAAAGGAAGTCCATGAATGGATAAATCATAGTGTATTACCTTTTGTATTATTTACAAAAAGAAATATATATATATATACACACTGTACATCTGTACACAGACCCCTGTTTTAATAGGTATCAATATGTGGAGGTAGGCAACAAAGTGCGAACCCTCCTTATTGGATATGTTTATGACCTTGCAGTTGCACAGAACTGGAGAGTCCAGCTCGCGGTTTTGGCCTTTTCACGCCGAGCTACGTGAAGAGATCTGTCAGCTGCCACACAAAGCTTCGGCAGCCTGCTATACGTTCATGACAGGCGTTAGCTGTAGCAGGGAGCTCTGCGGCCGAATGACGCCGCTGCTCTTTGAATGCAGTTTCTCCAAGTTTTGTAAAAAGCCTCTCCTCTTGAGACCCTCCAGAATGACAGTGTTAGTGGAGGCCAGACTGACGCGGGTCCTGTAGGGGGAGAAAGGGGGCATGAGGTTGATATCTTCTATAAATATGCTATTTCAATTAGGTGACGTGTTCATGCACCACATCTGTCCACACACATATCAGGGGGCACAGCGAGTTCAGTGAAAGAAAAGAAGTCTTTTCTTCCTCTTTGATTGCTGCACAGCAATTACACATAATTATCAAAATGACTCCCTCCTGTCCAAATACTGGATGCTATAATTGGTCACAAGGTGTTTGTTCAGCTTACTTTAAAAGGAAAAAACACAAATTGGGAATAAGGCCAATCACAGACATGTAACCCAGAGGTTAACTAACCTCAGTACAGTGTTTATTTTTGAGTTAGCTCGAAAGCTCCTCCAGAATGTTATGGGATGGAGTCCTATGGTCTATGGGCTCACAGTCGGAGAGATAAGACCAGAGCTTAAGGTGTGAAAAGGCCTGAAGAGAATGTGGATCTGGGCTGCAGGATTCTGACCTTTTTTCTCTTCATAAAACCTTTTCATCAGTCTCAGTCCGTGTTAGCTGTCTAACTTTCAGTAAGTTCAATGGCTTTGAAAAGATACCCCTGGTCTCAAAGTCAGCTATAATGAAATGGAAACACAATATCACAGTATCTTATTGCAGCTAAAGTGAACAACTTTAAAAAGAGGCACTCACCGAGGAGAATCTATACCACTGTCCCCTGTGATGCTCTGGTTCTCTCCTATTTCCACCGCTTCCCCAATCTCTGCCCCTCTGGCTCCACTGGGCATGCTCAGAACGCCCCTCTGGGTCTGAGGAACACCCGTCTCATCAAGCTCATCCGCCTGCACCACCTCCACCTCAGCGGCCCAGTGAGCAGATTCACCGTCGCCCTCATCAGCCGATTTACGGACAGTCTCTGTGTCTGAATCTATCTCACTGGTCTGGCAGTAGTCAAAGATGCTTCCGTCTGCAACTTCAGATCGTTCGGGACAATCCACATGGCGTCTCTCCACCTGGATTAATGTGCCTCGTCGAGGGCTGGATTCACTTTGGGCCCCTGGCGATCTGGTTCTCTGACGGCGATGATGGAGTCTCCAGCCGGTCTCTCCAGGTCTGGTGGGGCTGAGGGAAGCTTCCCTCTGGGTTGATGGGGGCATGAGATCTGTGAAAGTGCTGTCCCTTGAATCTTGTATCGAAGCGACTTGTGGTTGGTGAAAGTTGGAATTATAATAGTGCCGTCGGGGCCCCTGATATTGCAAATCAGATTCATGGTCATGGTAAACCAATTGGTGGCCATGGTAGTCCGCTACACCTGTACGGTACGCATTTGCAGCATCAATGATCTCCTCCTCATTCAGACACAAGGAGCTGCAGGCATCCTCTTCCTCCTGCTCCTCCGCTCTCTGGTAGAGTCTATAGTCGTCTTCTATAAAGCCGTCAGTGTCTGTTATTGAGGGAGGGCTGTCAGCTATCAGTTCTGGCCTTTCTCCCTGGCTCATGGTCCTTTGCTCTCTATTACTGATAGTGACGGGTCTTATCTCCCGTTGTTCCTGGGTGGCTGTAGTTTCACAGGCCTGCTGGTGTGAAGAGAGCTCTGGCCTCTGAGTATCATCCCTTTGCGGGTTGGAGAGTCTGAGGGAGTGTTTCCGCTGTAAAGAGGGCTTGGGCCAGGGCGGAGTTGGGTCATAAGAGTGGTTTATGACAGTCTCATAGGAATGGGTAGGGAGAATGGCGTTAGTATTGGAGTATTGTTGGATATTAGAAAGGCTGTCATCTATAGCTTGGCTGTGGTCTGGTACACTGTTGTATTCGGCCTCCTGAAAATGCCCATTTTCGCCTTCTCTCTCCCGGCTCTCCTTGCCGTTTCCCTCCCTCTGATGTCGGATCTTGTCGTCTATCCGAAGCGTACTGCTCTGTGGGTAGGCTGAGCTGTAGTCCGGGGGCAGCTCACTGTTGATCTTGATGTCTGCTTGGAGCAAATGGTCAGCAGTAAGGTCCCTCTCATGGACACAGTTGTACCTGTCCTCAGATGAAGGGGATTTCCCTGCATGCTCTCCATCTGCTGCGATCACTTTGGCCCGATGGGGGTCCCAGGATTTGGAGCGGTGAGACGTTCGATCCTTCCTCCCTGGCCCCGAAACCTTGCCCTCTTTCACCTCTCGCCTTCTATGCTCTTTGTTGATGGTGGCAGGAATATTGGGCTCAGCTTCTTTGATTGGATGAGTCTGGAAAGGGTTTTCAATGCGTTTCTTATAAAGAGATTTCCCCTCAACAGCTCCACCTTCTTCCACTTGATCTTGTTCATCAACAGGGATTTCCACTCTGAGCCGAGAAGGGATCAAATCCTCCCCCTCTGGATAATTATCCGCACACATGGGAGCCTTACTCTTAACTCTCTCCTTCTCCTTTTCCTTCTGCTTCTCTCTGGAGGAATGGGCCCTCCTTTTGCCTCGAGAGGTCTTCTGAGCAGATCTTTTCCCTGCCTTAGAGGAGTGATGATGCCTGTGTTTTGCTAGGATCTCAGTAGACATTCCCTTGTCTACTCCCTTATCGTCTTTATCCAGACCCCTGTCCAACACTCTGTCTACCCCTCTTTCCCTTCTCTCCTCCAGCTTCTTCATTAAGACCGTGTGACGTGTCAAGTTGTCCACAGTCAGTTCAGGGTTGATGCGTTTGATGATGGCGTGCTCCAGGTCACGGGGCAAGTTGTTCAGGTCCTCCTCGTCTCTTACTGGCCACTCCTCTGGAGGGAACTGGGCTGAAAATGATGTGTACTCCTTCTTTGGTTTCTCCTTCTTACCTCCATTCCTTCGGAACAAATTGAGACCAAACTTCCTCCCCGGTTTGCTGTCTTTTTCTTTGCGGCCAGTGGCGTTAGTAGTGGCTGTAGTTTTGCTGATCTCACTTGCATGACAATCTGCAGCTGTGGACGTGGACTGATGCTGCACGCTGGGTTTGTGATCTAACGTTCGGGGCCACTTTAAGCTCTTGCCTGTACATTCACTGACGGAGAAAGAGACAGAATGCTGGTCTGGGACAGTGGAGGGAGGGACGGTGGCTGTTACAGCAGTGGAGGCGATATTGGTGGATGTTTGCAGAGGGCTGAAGCAGCTGCAAGACTTGCAGTGCGCCGCTGGCTGCGTTTGAGTGCTGTCAACACAAGCATCGTTGCTCAATAGGTAAGTAATGGGAGGAGGTGAGGGAGGGTCGTCTGCTGAACCAGAAGTCCACCAGCTCTTCTCTCGGACCATGTTGTTGGTGATGAAATAGGTCTGAGGCGTGACGATGAAGTAGCCCTCGCCTGTATGGTAAATTTTGCGATCCTTGATCAGATTGCCTAGAGCATTGTAGAGGATGTCCTGAGTCGGGATGGTTATCCCTGAGACATATAAAGAGAAAAGAGCGTTAAGGACAAAAGACAAGCAAAGGGACAAATTGTGTGTAACTTGAAAATGATTCCATAAAGCAAAAGTTTGACATTTTGGAAAAGATTTTAATTCACTTTCTGGCCGAGAGTTAGATAAAAAGATTGATACCAATCCATTAAATATGAAGCTACAGCCTGGAGCTGTTGAGCTTAGTTTAAGACAAAGACTGGTAATGGGGAAACAGCTAGCATAGCTCTGTCCTATGGTGACAAAATCCAAAGAGCATCTCTAAGATCACTAATTAACACAATATATCTTGCTTGGTGTAAAAATAGAGAAGTTGCAGTTTTACATATAGGGTTATGTGCAGGACTCAAGAAATGGTCCAGCATATAACCCCTCGTAGAATGGCGACATGTCATTTTTACACTTTGGTTTTTGTGAAAATTAAAAAAAACAAGATACATATCTCTATTTAGTGAGCTTTAGAGGTGATGGTAGGCGGATTGTGTTGCTGAACTATGGTGTATGACACAAGCGCAGTGTAACTGAAGCTGCGATGTTGGAGGGTTACAGCAAACGGAGCTAGAAATAAAGCGATGATGTCCACTCAGATGCTCTTTGGTTGCACTCCGCCTGACACAACTTTCTGGCACGCTCGAATGGATGGCGGTCGCTATACAATACAACATTCTCAAATAGAAAGCATTTGTTTATGTCTTTAATTAAAGGTCTTTTCAATAATTACTACTTTGACACCCTCCCTGCGGACGCTTCAGTGAAACAAATCAATCATCCTTATGTTCTATGATCGTGTGTCAGCGCATGTGTTTTAACTCTCCTCGCCTGTCTCCAGTCTTTTTGCTAATCTAAGCTAACCCGCTGATGGCGATAGCTAACAGACAGATATAGGAGCGAATACCCTAATAGCAAATTTACCCAAATGTCTAAACATCCCTTTAATAAGCAAACTGGGGCAATATTTTATGGATTACCTGGGTGGGCTTTGCTCATGTAATTGATAAGTGCTTCCTGGTTGACGGTGATTTGAGAGGAGTTCATATCTGAGATGACTGAGCACAACACCTCAGCCAAGGGAATGAACTGGGACTGGGGGACAGGGGACATCTGCACCGGGGACAGGTCACCTGAAAAACACACACACACACACCAGCAGATTATTGAGTGAAACAGGTGGGCCTGCTGCAGTAAACATACACAAACACACCTGGGTTTGAGAGATCTCCCTCTCTGACTGGTGCTGCCAGTGAAAACAACTCAAAGCACTGAAGTTGCGTTCCTCTCCCAACCACCTTCTAAATCATGACCGATGTGGTCTATTTATGTGAGTTACATGAACCATGCCTGACTGCTTTTGAAATTCCATCAGGACTGGGACAGACCACGGAATTCCATTACTCCCACAGAAATGACCACAGGTCTAACTGCTGGGCTGATCCGATATCATACGGCCCTACACGTCTAGGAGGGTGCCCTTAGACAAACATGTTACTGAAAGTGAGCGAGACTAGGAAGAATGACACGGACAGCCTTGGAAATAATTTGTCTTATGGCTATAAAAATATTATGAATCATTCTGTATATGTGTACTCCACATCCAAACCCCACCAATCTGCACAACGCTGCAGACTGACAGTGTTCCTCTGACGTGCAAACTGTGGGAGTCCATTGAAGCCACAAGGCTTTCAAATCATAATACTAAGCTGCTTTTAAAGACAACCAGACATTTTAGAAACATTTCATTTCAGTATCAAAAAACAATCAGCAGAGTTTCACACATGGAGAAACGTAATTGAAACAACATGCAGTGGTTAAGTTTCTTCGAGGAAATGTTTTGTGTGTGTGTGTGTGTGTGTGTGTGTGTGTGTGTGTGTGTGTGTGTGTGTGTGTGTGTGTGTGTGTGTGTATGTGTGCAAAGCCTATAGTGTAGAGAGCAGGAGGGTTAAGATAGTAGTGCCATAAAGACTCTTCTACGACCCGTTAACAGGATAGGACATCAAAACTGAACGTGTATAGGAAAATGTATCTTTTCTAACAGAGTTCCTTATTCTACAAGTGACAACTGACTTCTTCCGTTCAACCTGCATCACTGAAAGGAAAGAAGAAACATTTCCGATAAACGGCGCAGTTACTGGCCTGCATAACATTAGACATGTTTATTGTCAGATATAAGCCTTTAGGTGGTTAGTTTTAGTCCAAATGTTTGTGTTTAGGTTAAGATTAGATATGGTTGATGTTATGGTTAGGATAAGAATGTGAATGGGGGTTTTGTTTGCTGAGCATCAACAGTGGGATCCCCAGGAACGCATTACGGACCCCTGAGCGATAATGTAAAAGAGAAAATGAGAACATTTTACCGTTAAGAAACAGTTATTTCTTAAATACTGACACAGAGGTCTGCCTTTTTGACTAATTCTCTACAAAAACATACTACATACAGAACACAAAGAGTGATGTTTACTAATGAGAAGTGAGCTCAATGAAAGCACCAAAACAAACCAGATCCCTCTGCTGATGAATGATTAGCATCTGGGTTGGGTTAACACAAACTCCCTTCATATGAAGAGCAGACACAAGGCCATGGACATAACCTTACCCACGGGACTGGAAAATTGGTTTTGGTTAATCAGCTACACCTAAAGGAGCATAATGGGTGAAAGAAGGGAGATGACACAAACAGTCCTCGTCTGCTGTATTTTATTTACCATCAAGAGGATCTAATTCAACTTCAGTGCAAGCACAAGTCAAAGAATGCCACACACGTAACTTAAACTCCACTATATAGCCAGTTGGGACTCTTAACTTGTTTTTGTTTTCCCCATGCGATTTCAGGTTTCCAGTTGTGCTGACAACAACACTTTGTGTGAATTAGGCTTAAAACATGTAGAGCGTGTGACTGTGAGTGATTCTCCCATCAACCCCAGGGCATTCAACGAAAACACTGCCCAGCTCACACTTGACGTAAACTAAACATTTACAACCCTCACACTTGAACCACTTATGTCCAAGGCAAGGGAAACAAACAACTGATCAAATATCTGCCATGGTAAAGAATGACAGAACACATACTTACCAAACACATACAGCACTTCTTTGGTGCGGCACACACAGTGTTTACAGATTTGACTCACAAAAAGTAAGTTGTAATAAACTAACTGTAATAAATATTTGTTTTCAACGGTCGTCAGTTATCAGTTATTGCATGTCCAGCTGAGCCTTTGACATGAAACAGACAATCACAATAAAACTAATTAGGGGAGAGGAGGGGCAGATATACTGGACTTTTACCCGCACAATTAAACAAAAAGTCCCAATAGAGTGGTGCAGGAATGAGTCAATGGAGTTTTTTGACTGGGTTTGTGGTAAGATACCTGAAATAAGGTCTGTGTTTAAACAAGTTTATGAGATTTTAATGTTTTGTTCTAAGATATAAAATAAGTCAGTAAATCCTTAAAATATATGGTTGCTAACAAGTGGCTAAATGAGACGACTAAACGTCATCACACCGACTCGTCCGCCTTCACAGCCTCGTTGGACTCGCAATCATGCAACCAAGCTGTAATTTGTTTATAACCTAACGTTAGCTTTTTACTTCTGCCGATTGCATTTACACTTCAACAATCATTAAAGTGGTGAAAGTTGTCTTTCTGAACAAAATGAAGTGTCATAAACCTTTGTTTGCCACAGAGCTTATTTTATGAAGTAATCCAAAATCCCATTGGCTTTTTGTTGAGGGAACCAGTGCGATGCACAGGAAATATTCTCATCAAGCTGCTACTCAATCAGTGTTTTACTTAAATTGAAAAGGCTTTATCCTCAGTAAGGACTATGTCAAGCAAAGTCAGTAAAAAAACAATTATCGGCACAGTGAGTTCACTTAAGGCTCATAAGTCTCACAGACAGGGGTCTTTCTTTGTAAAACGGATCCTATGGCACACGGTGGGACTGTAAAAAACAAGCCATCTGGTATCCCCCGGCTCCGACAGAAGACGTTAATCTGACTAAACCTCAGAGCGGATATCTCAATAGCAGTCTCCCTGGGCTGTGAATTAGAGCTGCTGACTTAGCTACTCATTGTTGTTAACTTCCTATAGGAATGTCTGGCAGGCGGTCCACATAGCAACCGCTTATAACCACCGTCAACAGTCAAAAGGACATGATAGGGTCAGAAGAGGGGGGGGGGGGTAGATTATTAATCCCAGGGAATCAATTAAGTAATCACTACCTCTTTAAAGTGACTTCCTAGATATCTTTGCCCAGATGCAGTTTGGGTAAACAGAGTGTTGTCCTCTCTGACTGTGTCCTGGTTCAGAGAAGGATATCCTGTCGGACACCTGCTAACATGACTTATACTCTAAATGGAGTTAATGGAGCAACAGCATGTTCCTCACATGCCCTTCAATTAATTATGGTCGGATAGCAGCACTGGGAACAGAAGAGTGAGACTGACAATGTAGGTGTGAGACAGAAGGAAAGAAAAACAAACACCTACAGCAGTTTCTTTGTGTAATGCAAGGATGGGCCCAGCAGAGAACTAGTGTTTATTGAGTCTAACATTAGCAGGCGTGACCGCTCACCGTTGTAACTGTCTTCTCTCCGGAGGGAACAGACCTCTGTTTTCCTGTAATCTAAGACCGGGCTAACCGACATTACACTCATTGTCATACACAGCGTGAATACCCTGCTGGTGGCCATGGCAACAAAACCCCGCTCGGCAGTCAAACAGAAGACGAGACTAAACCAACTTAAAATGGGCAGCAGTTCAATGAAACCACTTAAAGGGGCATTCCACCAATTGTACATGTCACAGTCTGTTCCCTCATAATGGTTAGTCCTCCTCAGGCTGTGAAAACAGTTAATGTCTTCTGTGGCTCTGGAGGAGACCAGGAGAATATGCTCCTTTATCCCCATATACAAACAATATTGCTCTCTCCCCCTCTTTACAAACTAGCAACGTCCCTCCCCTTACGGTGGACCACCATGGGATCTTATTTGGGAAAAAATGTGTACGGTGGTCAACGATGACAAATCGTTTTTTGATCCTGTTTGAATAATGCCATGAATTACACATGAGATGTTTGTGATGTAAAAATGTATTTAGCACATTAAGAAAGTCACAGTCTGTCATAAAACTGTTGGAAGTATAAGACTGTGAAAATATTATTTTTTGAAAGACTACACACCCTAAAAGTTGTGTCAGTGAAGTCTCTCTCTGAAGCTCTGTGTTTCGTACCTGGACGTATATGGATCAACGGGTCTTAAGTGCTCTTTTGCTTCCCGGCAGACAAAAATACCAGAAGTCGCTGGATAGAGTTAATATTTGGGTGTGTAACATAGCTAAGTTTCCTAGCTAGCTAGTGCTGGTGACGTATATTGTGACTCAAAATAGATGTAGTTCACTGAGCAGCAGCACACAAAACTAAATGATGCAAAATTATCTTTGAATTGTGTCAGGAATTACACATGTGATGTCAATTTCAAACGGGATCAAAAAATGATTTGTCTCTCAGACGTTGACTACCGCTATATTATTTGCAAAATAAGGTCCTATAGGGAACACCGGTAGAGGAGGTACTTCTCCTCTCTATGATCAGCTTTTCACTCTGCCTTTGGGTTCAGACGTGGTCGACAACACGTCAAACAAACTGGGTTTTTTCCGAGCATAACCTAACTGCAATGAAAGAGGCCATTGCCTTGCATTATAGGATCTGATGTTTATGGAGCTTAACCCACACTTGGGACTAAAAGTCAGGATTTCTCAGCCTCTGCTGAACAGATTGTTTCTTACATGTCCCCAAATGTTATGAAAGCACAATATTAAACTGCTGGAGTAAAGCGATTCCTTGTGACCCACCATCACATTAAGGCTCAGAGAGGAAATATGTTTTTCCCATTCAGGGTTGTTTCATTTGAATCATCATATGAATGAGTACAGATATTATTCTTTATATTATTTTTTATCCCATATGTATATATCCCATGACCTCCAAAATTGAATCCAAAGTATCTCAGTGAGAACCAATACTTCAAATGCCAATTTTGATTAAAAGAGAGCATTGCAACTCTATATAACAAGTCTGATATTATACTTTAATGGCATCCACCATAACAAAGTGACAAAGCCCACACTACGCTTTCTGCTCCATGTAGAGTGAAAAACTTGCATTTTCTTTCAATGTCGTATACTCGTGAGAATAACTTGCTGCCTGGGGGATGAAAATGAAAAATGCCTGAAGTTGACTGCTCAGATTGTGGAGATGATTGACAGAGACCTTCTCTCTTCGATCCCCGCTGAGATCCCTTTGGCTGCCGACACTGATCAATGCCACATGTGTTCACATGGCTCCGTTGTTAGCCGGCCACATGAGTCCCATTTCATACGTGATTGCATTACCTCCAGTCTTTTGGAAGAAATTACTAACACACCACACCATACAGAACCCACTGTAGACCTTCCATTAGCTGCACCCTGCTGCTCTGAGCGGGAACATCATTCCATGCATCTACATATTGTGACAGACATGATTTAAACTCATGCCTTGATGGGAGACCAGACGCAAAAGCAAGAAAGAAGGTTGCACAACTTGTGACTGAATCTCATCCTTGACCTTTCACCTTCATGCTATCACAGGTAAAAATCTAACTGAAACATCAGGCGTGTTGCCACAATCCCCCACTCCATGGCCTTTCCTGAAACACACACTCACAGACACACACCATCTTATCTCATCCTGGTATCGTCTAATCTTAGAGCCCCAGTAAGCAAACAGGCTAATCTTCTCTCTCCCTCATTAAGGACACACTGCATGGCATTCAACATGAACTTGAGGCCGACCCAAACTGCAAAATCCCCCCCGTCTCCCATCGACTGAGACCTTGTGAGGAACACGCTTCAGTGAATTTACAGTTAAGTTGGTGAGACACTGTCAAACATTCATACAGTCAGATTTAGAGTAATGGGAAGAGATGCCAACTGTAATTTATGTCGTGACTGCCTCCCAGTCCCACGACCACTTTGCTTTGTTTCGGGTTTCTTGGTCTAACAGGCCTCCACATCCCCGCCCCCCCCCTTCTCGAGTGTGTGTGTGTGTGTGTGTGCATCACACTTTTTAAAAGTGCTTTACGAGTTTGTGTCTCTCACTCCCATAGAAGACACAGAAGTGGGCGTTGCCGTTAAATGGCCCAATAAACTGAGTGAAAAGATCCCTTCAGAGTGCAATCACAGCCCGAACGTCCCAACAACCAAACCTCGCCCAGTCTAACAACACTGCTCTTTGCTGTCCTTCCACTCTGAACACACTTGGACAAACACTGTATGGCCATCAACATGATATCAAAATGTTTGCAATAAACATCTTCGGTACCGTTTAATTCCTGGACATGACTTTCCTATAAACGTTGGGAACACGTCTGCCACCGTCCCACTTAAAAACACATCAATACCAGTAAAATGGACAGACTGAGCCACTGATCATTTTACAGCTTTATTTATTGATTCACAACAATAAAACCAGCATTTCTGCCCAGACTTGCAGGCATTAGGTAAATGTTCAATCTGACCCACTGACAGTTCAGTATCTCATAGTACTTGTGTTTGAATATTAAGTGAAGCATTGAAGTAGTAGTAAATTTGGACTGTGCCCTCTTTGCAATCAGTGTTTGAGAAAATGTCTTTAACTACAACCTAGAGAACCGTCGGCATTATTTAACCTAATTTAAACCTAGTTGTTGGGATATTAACGCTAACTTGTAAAAGCTGCACCTAAAGTGAACCGTGGTCATTATTCTGCAGAGAAACACATAACAGCATGACTAAAGAGGATTCATGAGCTAAAACTTTGAGCGATGAGGAGAAACACAGTCAGGCTTTGTGTTGACTCACATCCCCATAGAAACCTTTACTCTGGCAGCGACCTGCCACATGCAATACAAAGAAAAAGAAAAGGAAGAACCAGCAGCAGGAGTGTAATATGGGTTTCTATTATCCAGCTAGAGCCTTGGGACTCACTTTGCCAAACCAACCCTTTGACATTTAACATGTGTTGGCAAAACAGCATAAACAGGGTGTGACTAAGCTTCTCAAACCGGCATTCACAGAGCTTTAGTACGCTCGCATAAATAATGTTCTTACCATCTGATTCCCGGTGAGAACGATTTGACTAGCAGCTCATGCCGAAAAAAATGAAATGACCTGGTACTGAACTAGTGTGCATAAACCCTGTTATCATGTTCTTGTGAAAAAGGAAATACACCTGAGCAGGTGTTTAACAGAAGGCCTGTATTTTACAGCACAGCCCAAAGTGCTCTGTGTAACATGTCCAACACATGGTAGTGCCAGCAGACAGGATTTAAAGCACAACGCTTTATTTTTCTATTTTTTTTACGTCATACCTCTTCAGACTTGATGGGTCACACCCCGACATATCTGGCTATCGTCTGCTCGTGAACATGAATATCACCCCACAGTCTGCCAGTGTCGTTTCTGCCAGAAGGCTGGAGGAGTCCAAGCCCTTCACAAGTGCACCACATCACCTTTTCTTTGTTCTTTAACGTCCATGTTTTTCACATTTCTGTATAGAAACTATATCCACGTCCTCTGCCTCCCCTCGTGCCAGATTTGTCCCAATCTCCTGAGTAACTACTTCGTTCTCTGCTTGATTCTAGATATAATGGATTTGAGGCTGAGCCTAACACTTCATCTTAATAGCAGACGCTCAGTTTTAGGGATACTCCAGAGATTAGTGCTATGGGACTTGCAGAAAGATTAAAGACAAATGGTCAAAATGATTTCCACAGAGGTTGTGATATCCTGACTTTCAGTGCCTTGTATAAAAAATACCATGCATGACATCACACGGGTTACTTTTTCAGACTCTGAAGAGTTCGTTCAGAGCAATAGAAACAATTTAATTGTCAGTACCGTAAATAGATTTTCCAGTGTTTTTTGTTTTTGAACAAAAACATAGCTAATTGTAATTTAAGTAATTGTAATGAAAACTTTGAATGAATTTCTTTAAAATTATAATTTTAGCTCAAAAGCTGAATATTAATATTAGTTGGGATCTCTCACCTCCCCGGTGCTCCTGGTATTCTGGTTGTTCCCTCTTTCAAAACTGAATCTATTACTATGGGTGATCTTAATCCTGATTAGTTATTGATTAATGCAGACTTTTTTTTACCAAAATGCGTACCAATCTTAACTTACTACAGATGATAATGGACCATGACCACACTGTAGGACTTAAAACTGATTTGACTTTGGTATTATGATAATTACCCTACTACCTGCATTACACCAAATTAATGAGTCAAAATAGAGACTTTAGTTTAGAAAAAAAATTCACTGTATAAGCTTTTCTGCTGAATGTGACATATTGGAAGCGTTCAAGGCGAGATGGGTAAACTGACATTAAATCACTTTGTAATTTATTTTAATTCTATAAATGGATAAAAGTTGTATTCAAGACAAGAGAAAAGTCTGTGATTTGGCCAGATGTTATGCTGACCACTCTGACTGGCTTGCATTCAAAGTAAATACATTTCCTCAATGAGGAATTCTAAATCATGAATGTAATTTATTACTCCTGCACAAACTGAATAAATTGTGTCAGGCCATAAATTCTACCAGGAAGCAAAGTGGCATTTTAATACCTAATTTAAATAGACAGATCAGTACATTGTTAAAATAATATTTTTTCCATTGAGGGGCATGGATCATGTTCTCCAACTGCCCAAACTAGGGAATACAAGTTCAATCGAGAACTATCTACCCATCTCCAAAATACCTAAAAGTCAACACAATGTTTCAACTATCTTGCTGACTGATATGGGTATAAAAAATGTACCTGTATTCAGTACCTGTGTGTACAGAAGTTGTTCCCGAAGGTTCAATATTAGGCGCCATTGTGTTCACTGTACTGTTGTTAACAGTCACTTTCTTGCCCTTTAGTTATGATAAAAACTAAATTGTGCTCGAACATTTCATTCTACACTAAACACATTAATAGGGAGGCGCCTCTAGTTTCCCCAGTTTTGTTTCACAGATCCAGGTATTTTAACCCCACTCTACCCATGTGGCTTTTCCCCACTGACACAAAAACATATACACACACACACACACACACACACACACACACACACACACACACACACACACACACAATCTAAGAGGGTTTCCAGCAGTTCGACACCCGTTAAAATCAAGAGGGAAGGCAGTCATTGGTTGCAGATGAAACCTATTTCCTCTTATTTAACCGAGCTCGAGGTGCAGCAGATTCCTGTGTTTGTTATCCCAGTATTTAGAGCAGAGCTCCCGTCCAGTGTCTGCCATATGATCAATCGCTTTTTAATGGCCTGCAACTGGTCAGCACACAGCTCATTGAAAGTATCTTTCACTCCTGAAATACAAAAACACAGCACTTTGCTTTCACAGACCCTATGTTAGCATACCATTGCATTTATCAATGCTAAATGAAGCAAAGAAAACATCCTGTCAGGAAACTGAAGAGTAATAGTAATACCAAAATGTAGTGCAATATGGCCTTACTTCTGTGTCGACTCATTTGTCTGACCAGAGAGTGAATGATGATAAATCCCACAAGGGAAACTCAAGCGGCCGCTGACAGGGTGTGTAAGCTGAGGGATACAGAGGAACTCCTCCACTGTTGTTGTTGGCTTCGCTCCACACCGCCGCTACGGGTGAGCCCAAAATCTGGGTCGATAAAGAGGCCGATATGCCTGATTCGCACCAGGGGTGAGCTTCCTGCTCGATGGGAAAGGATGTAGCTGACAAATGATGTGCTGAGAGGCATGCAAGCACACGTTTCGTCTCACACATGTGTGCGCACTGTGGACGCCTGAGAATAGAGGTCAAGGTATCCTCATATCGTATCTCATATCTTTACTAAACCATCTTTTACAAGTGCAGAAAATAGAAAGACTTCTTAGATTAATGCAGAGACATACTCTCAGCACTGGCACAGTGAAAGATAATACAAGTGATTCTTGTATTATAACACTGCAGCCTAATTAACTTACATACCAACAATGCAATTTGAAAAGCAACTTAAAACTTCAACAAAGTTGCACAAGTCACAGAGGCTGCTTTTCTTTCAATTACATGAAGTCAAAACCTTTCATGTTATGATTTAATTAATCTCCAGTCAACTGTTTATTTAGTATAAATTAGATGTTCTTTGATCGACCAACCAACAACAAGACAAGTAGTAGATTGGGTTTATGGTTTCCAAGAACATTTCACCTCTGTTCTTGCGGGGAAAAGATTGAACCAACCGCTGTCATAATACAGACTCTTCATCATTTTGAGCCTGAAAAACAGCAGCATATATTTTGTGTAACAGCTGAATGTCATACTCTTAGTGTCGAGGGAGCCGGAGAGTGATTATCTTTAACCATTATTATTATTACTGAGAGCAGCTCAGACAGTAATGTACCCCAGAGGGCACTCATACAGTTGCCACGGGGTACAAGGAAGGTTCAACTATCTCAACTAAAATACATAAATTGTGACTTAATTCAAATACAACCCTTGTTTGAATGGATAGGAAAATAAACAGCCGAATGGTATTACAAATTGGTGTATGCCATTATTCTAAGAAAAGTGTATGAAAACAGTTGGCAAGTGAGCAGAGAAGTTCAAAGAAGTTACAATAGCTAAAAGTAATGGATACATGACCGACAATGTGAATAATGACAATAATAATTTAACGCTTAAAGTCATTAATAAACAATTGAAATAGTTAAAAATATTGAAAAAATACCCGATTTTGTTGCTCTGGTATTGGTAGTATGCTCACTTTACCAAAGCAACCTAAACATTGACGATTCAATAGTATGAACAAAATGACTGCAACAATATACGCTAATATACAATCAACAGTGTTAAACATCATCCAGTTTATATTGAAAAATGACAAGTCAGACAAAGAAAGTTTGGAACCACTGAAACCACCAACAGAAGCTGAACGGACCAGCGAGTGAAGAACACCTGGATACTTGTATTGATGTTTGTTTGCCTTCTAACAAACCCTCTGAAGCCGGCTGCCCTCAAGGTGGCTTGTTAGCAAGGAGGCTGTAACCTTTGACCTGTGCTGCTTAGTTAGGACAGGGTGGGCCATTTAAAGCTGGTAAGGGGGTGTCATGGTTAATAAGGTAACATCTGGAAGAGTTATGACCATTAGTGAAGCGCTCCGAGACTTTGACAAAATACCCTCATGAAAGAAGACACCCCCCCCCCCCCCCTGCATGAAAATAAAAACACTTTCAAGTGAGAAGTAAAGAGCAGAAATGAGGCTCTCGAGCCGACGAACTCAGGAAATGATCTCAAGAGTAAATGAAGCATTTCAGGAATGCTGCACCACCTCATAGTGTGGTGGGTTAAATGAAACATACCATTCAAAAAGAAAACTTTGCTTAAATGTGCAGCATAGTCGTGCTTTAGTTCTGCTAAAATACACAGAGGAAGACCTACAGTATGTTCTACAAAGGCCAAAACATTGCGAAAGTGAGAGGCTTGTCCCGAGGACTCATTCAAGCCCACGTTCCAAGAGGACGAGGACAGTTTACGGAGCTTCATGTAGTGAGGATACAGGAGACCTCATTACACCACTGGCTGACTCTATATAAATGTTTCAGCTCATCCTGCTGCGGCGACAATAGCAGGACTAAATAATGCAGAACCGACTAACAGTCTTTATGAAGCCTCTGGTTTCAACGGGAGAGTCTGGATAGTTTTTTCAGAACAAATTTAGTCTTTTAGGGAATTATGAGGTTTTTTTAAGACTGATGATTTGTGCATTTTTATACACAATAAGATGTCAGTTAAGTATGAATAAAGGAATAGTTTAAAGTTAGATAAGAAGATCAACAGCGCTCTCATGCGTCTGTTCACTATGGAGCTAGAGCCAACAGGCGATTAATCTAGTTTAACATAAAGACTGGACAGCTAGCCTTCCTGGCTCTTGCCAAAGCTGAAAAACCAGCACCGCTAAATTTAAGGAATTAACATGTTTCATCTTGTTTGTTTCCTGCCTGTCTCTATGCTAAACTATCTTATCATAGCTAATGCTTAGACATGAGATAGTGAACAAGCACAATATAAGCCCAAAACATAGAACAATTCCTTTAAGGCAATATGCTGATTATTGCAACACGGAAAACCATCTTAACTGGATAAGTTGATTAAAACAAAGCCGTAGTAAATTTGACCCATTTGACAGAATTGGATTACTCGTCAATCATTTTGATAAATGTGGCATCTAGACTTTGTAGGTTGATTTCTATTGGTGCTTTTATTCTGTACATGCAGTAAAAAAGCAGTGAGCTGGATAAAATGTGTTGTGTGTCTGTGAGCAAACAGCAGCACCACGAACTGTGGTGAAGTTTAATTTAGTTACATTTATTTAGGCACAACACCAACAAACAATTTTCTCCCATTTTCCTTGTCATATTGTGTGTTACCTGTAGGATATAAACATCCTGATAATTAAAGAATGATCAAGTAAGCTCAAACAGGTTTACTGTCAACCATATCTAAATCTGATTGTTAAGAGCATCCAGGCTACAGTGTAAATGTAAACATATAGAATATCAATACTCTTAGCAAGAAAAAAGAAAACTACTCATCAATGATGAAATGACTTGGTGGTGGAACGCCGGTATTATTCTGTAAACAGCTGTTCAAAGGAAGAAAATGGACGAAGAGATAATTTAAAGTAAAGAATGAGAAACACGATGATGAGTTGAAGCGGAGAGGTCAACACCAGTACCAGTGGGGCCCATTCCCACAAGGATAACAGCGAAGCCTGTTCATACTAACTCCTCACCCTGTCTGTTTACCTCAGCCTAACCTCACCACCATCCCCTCCCTCCATCAACCCTCCCCACCTCCCGCACACCACCTTTTCTGCATGTTCTCCCCTCAGCAGAGGCCCGGAAGAACAATCTGTCTTCACTCAAGCCATTAGCACTGATAACCAGAGAGGACCAATGAGGAAGTAGCTCAAATTAATCAAAAGTTGATTGTGTCTGTTTGCCTGGAAGCTTTGTGTCACTTCAATGTCTCTCTATTTAAAAGCGACTTAAGACTACATCTGGTTCATTTTAGCTAAACATCTTCTAAACTAGCGCCTTCACTTCCCTTTAAAAAAACCTGCTCACGTCAGTAAAGTCACGTCTCAACCTTGCTCTGACCTGGGAAAGGAAATAGGGCTGTTAGAAATTCAATGTAGCCTATAACTCATAACAATTCTGTTTTCTTCCTGACATATTTATATCAGGACAATGTCATGGCCTCAAGTCCATGCCTGATATCAATCTAGGAGTCTGACTTCCACAGTCTCTCACTGACCATGAAACGAAGGGACATTAATCCTGAGTAACAGAGAAGCAGCGGTGGTCGGCAGCCAGTTGCACAGTGATTCACCGCTGACCAATTCTCAGGGAGGAGGCAGTAAAGCAGACTCTGACAGCCAGCCAGCGCTAATTTCCATACAAATTGCTGCAGTGTGAGGCGAAGGGTTTGTTAAGGAGGAGTAGGAGGTAACATGTCCACACACAGACGTGTTTGCTTACAAGTTTCTGGTGTGAAGCTCAAACAAGAGGAGTCTTTTGAGGTATCAACGCCTGCCTTGCATCCGACTGTGAACTCATGCATGTCTGTGTGCAGCTTTGTGCTGACACTGTGCATAGCAATAAGCTCAGCATCACCTTTGGCTCATATGGTGTTTGTTTGTGAAAGTGTCTCACAGTAGGATGGCATGTCGGCCTTCACCTCCCCCTCCTCTGCCGCTTCACGCCCTCCCGGGTCTCCCCTTGTGTGGTCTCTTCCTCCCATTCACATCACATTCCTCCCTCTACTTGTCCGTGCACTGCTCAATCTGGCAGAGCTGACGTATTGACACAAAGTCAGCAGGTAGACAGCGGCATCCAGACAAAGTAATACTCAAACACAGATATACGCATTATTGGAAAGACAGACCCTGAAACAGAGGCAAAGACAGCTGGAACAAATGGGGAGCCAATGGGTGTGTTGCTGGGACCACGTTTCAAAAACCAAAAGGAACCTGCTGCGGCTCAACTATCCTCCCAACATTTGGAAAACCTCCCTCTAACACTATTTTTGGAGTGGTAAAAGGTTTCCATTCACTGTTTTTGTGCAGCTATATGCTGCTTTAAAATACATCCGTGGACAGGAGCCCAAAGAAGGGGGGCAATTAGAAGTAATTATATGGTACACAGAGCTTTGTTAACAAGCGTTGGTAAATATATCACTGTGTCGACAACAATGGGAGGCTGATTAGTAGCGCAATCCTCTCAAACCCACCAGACTATTGAGAGAGAGAGAAGAGATTTAAGGAATATCATCTCTCAGGTAATAAACACCTGCGGTGTTGAAAATGATTTTCACTGCTCATCGCAGCAAAATGCAGTCTTTTCAAATTATGCCCACAAGGAGTTTTGCATGAGAAGAATGGAGAAAAATCCGGTAGGCTATGCCAGCGATGTAAATATGAGGGAAAAAATATATAATTCTTTGTTTTGAGAGGGAGTTTGATGCCTCTGCACATTGCAACATCCAAGAAGCAAGTGACAAAATGAGGGTCATAATTGTCCAAACCTTCAGTTAGAGATCAGATACACTAAAATGTAACTGTTGACACCATGAACAGAACAACTTTTGGGTTAATCCTTTTGACATCAGACTGGACGGAGTTTAGAGTTTAATGGTCTGAAAATCCAGAGGAGGAGGAAAGGTGTTAAACCCTGCCAGCTCCATGTTGTTCAGTTTATGGCTTTCACACATTTCCCTCTCTGTGGTAAACAACTGCTGCTGGTTGTGTGACTCTACAGTGTCCCCTAAAAGAAAAAACACATTATGCGCTTGCATGACTGAGGTAGCTGTTCACCATGGTGTTTTTATTTCCACCTGTAATGCTGTTTGCATATATTTGCATTGCGGCCTGCTTCATTTGGGACAGTTGTGTTACTATCAGTGTTTGCTTCATATTATGTTATCTTTGGTGAGAGTTCATTGACAGGATTGATGTTACATACCGACAGCTTTAATGATAAATCCCTTCGGTGACCTCAGAGCTCTGCGCATCCACGCTTCTCTCAGCACCTCCAAGTTGTTTGCGTTCCCTTGAACGAAAAGCACAAAGTTTTCCATCCATCCCTGAAAGTACACTTCAGCTATGGCCTTAACGAGTCTCTTATTCCAGGAACTGCGCAAATTTTGCGCTTTAAAGTCCGCAAAAACCTCCTGTCCACTCGTAATATTGGCATTGAGTTTCCCTCCGCCGGCGCGCAAACTCTCCCCGTCCGGACCGAAGACTACGGCGAGCGAAGCGGCGGAGAGCTGGACAAGCCGCTGCTGGTGAGACATTTCTAACGCCTTTTATCGGCTCCAGAGGGAAGCTATCATGCTAGAAATGACGACGCGCTTGTTAAAAGAGAGTTCTTCTCTTTCAAAATCCAAATAAACGCCGTGTTTTGCCACGCATTCCTCCAGCGAGCGTCTGAATCCTGCAGCGAGTGAACGGGAGACGCAGTGGACGTCCGACTGGTTTCTCTCGGCTTCCAGGGAAACCAATGACGGCGGCAGAGAGGAGGAGCGCTTATCAGCCTGCTGTCGGGTCACACAGGTAGACCAGACCTCCCCACTGGCTGCTCACCGGTGTGTGTGTGTGTGTGTGTGTGTGTGTGTGTGTGTGTGTGTGTGTGTGTGTGTGTGTGTGTGTGTGTGTGTGTGTGTGTGTGTGTGTTGCTTCTGTTATTCAGGAACCTGCCGGACAGGTGCTGTTTCGATAATGGCATGTTTTGATTTTGAATGTCCTTCTTTTTTTATTTATTTTTTTGCTTATTGCTTTGATCTGATCTCTTAGCTATCATCATTGGCCATAAAGATCTCACTAAACTAAAAGTGATGTTTCTAATAACACAACTTAATGATACAACTACACAGGAAAGTCGCCTGCAAAGTTGCAACACAGCAACAAATCTTGTCCATAAAAAGAGGAAAGGTCTAAATTAGGACCAGAAACATGGGGGGCTTGTAAGATACGTACTGCACAGAAAATGTTATATACATGAATCACCATCAAAGGAGACCCTTTGACTGAGATGCCAAGCAAAGCTTGAAAGCTTTTGGTGGGTGATTTTGAATTAATTCATTTGATATGTTTATTTCCTTCTCTAGTCTCCTCGTGGTGAGCTGCTGCCACGCATCAATCATCTAACAGAGACGCCAGAGCCAATTGTTTTGCGTTGTAAAAAGGGATCTCGTGAGAAATGTGAAACTTGAAATATTGCATTTCACAACAATGACTTAAAAGAAAATGGTGTCCAATAAAAGTTCTTGATCCTCAGGAACATATTTACCACTTAAATGAGAACCAGTCCCCCCCCCCCGTGCTCTCAAAAGAGGGACCCCATTAGTCCCCGCTTTTACTGACACTGTACCAGGCAGAGTCTGAAGCACAGACAGACACCTCATATATCACAGTCTCAGAGAGCCTGTGGCTTTAGTTTCAGGAGCACTCAGGCCCCTGAGAGGCCGGGGGCCAGTCTGCCTCAGTGTGGTATTAGAGCCCGTGCAGCAACAGGATATTGAGCTTCCTCTGTACGTGAAAAGAATACATCACCTCAGCCTACACAGGATGAATTATGTGCAGTCCGTCCCGGGGGGGGGGGGGGGGGGGGAGCACAGTCGAGTGAAGTTAGACGGCAAAAGAGAAAAGATTCTGTGTGGGATAAAATATTTAAGTCTTTTGAGTTGAAGAAATTCTTTGTGGCTTATGATATTTAAAGCTTTTGATAATAATTTTAAACATTGTCAGTTTCACAATCGTTACAGACGCATGCTGTGCAGCCAAACTTTCTTAAAACCCACAGGACTTTATTTCAGGGGAGATCCCAAAGTTTCCAAACATACTAAATCTGTCAGGCTCAATTTGGGGTAAATGTGTATAAATCGATATTTCCATTTAATGGAATTGTGCAACCATAAAAGTCTTTGGTTTAAATAGTTCCCTTGTTGTAAACATCAGATTTAAGATACAGAATATATATGATACTGTCAGACAGTGTGAAATAAGAGGATGTTTTCCAACCTTAAAGGTAACCTGTGGAGTTTTTTAGCTCTGGCAACACCGTGGAGCTGTTTATTATTTTTAATAAGTGGGTCCCCGCTTTATTTGTCTCGTGCATGCACATGAGGACGCAGATTCATTATTTATCAGTTTTGAGGTGATTTTGTACTCTCACCTTTCCAGCTGATTTATCCCAGTTCACTGGCCTCCACACAGATGCTTGCGGTGCTTCGGGAAATGAACGAGAGATGGTTCTGTTTTGGAGCATTTTATTTTATTGGTGAGTGGACAGTATAGAGAGCTGACAGGAAATGAGTGGAGAGAGATGGGGGATGCAAGAAAAGTCCCCAGCCGGACTCAAACAGTGGACATTGTGATTACATAGTCTGCACCTAAAGAAATAGAAATAGGAAATAAAATGGGAAACCGCTTGCGGGCGCACGCACACACATGCGAAAAGGGGACGCGGGGGCACGCACACACACGCAAAGAGGGGACGCGGGCGCAAGCACACACACGCAAAGAGGGGACGCGGGCGCAAGCACACACACGCAAAGAGGGGACGCGGGCGCAAGCACACACACGCAAAGAGGGGACGCGGGCGCAAGCACACACACGCAAAGAGGGGACGCGGGCGCAAGCACACACACGCAAAGAGGGGACGCGGGCGCAAGCACACACACGCAAAGAGGGGACGCGGGCGCAAGCACACACACGCAAAAAGGGGACGTGGGCGCACGCACACACACGCAAAAAGGGGACGCGGGTGTAACATAGTTGAAAAGGTTCAGGTTAAATCCCGCTAAATGGGAAAACTACGCCACCTGCTGTTGTAAATATGTACCTGCACTGAATAAGTAGACGCAAAGGACTATGGGTAATCCTCAACGCAACGGAGGATTCACTGCTAGGTAACGGTTCCATGAATGTCCGTGGACAATATGATGTTAACTGACTTTAAAAAGTACATAAGAGTTGAACTGGCTTTATTTTGTTGGATATTATTTGTCTTAGATAATATTCGCCATGTTTTTATTAAGTTAACTATACGTTTTTTATGTGTTTTATTGTCAGTAAAAATGTCTCCGGTATAGCTAGTTAATGCTAACGTGATGCCGTCTTTCTAGACAGAGCATGCGCAGTTGTCCACAAGTGATGAACATTCTACTGTGTCCTTTGTCATAAATGCAGGTATGTTACAGTATGTTCTTCTACACAATTGTTTTTTAGCGTTGTTTGAGTTACATGGAAGTTTGCAGAAATGCTCCCATTGTTTGATACCGTTTACTTCCTCCAGATAAAAATATTGGCACACACTTTGTTTAGTGTGAACATGGACAATGGGACTTGACCCACCGGCCCGTCTGAGGGCTCTTTCTTCCAAATGTTTAGTCTGCTGGTGGGACTGATTATCAAGAAGTTCAACAAGTTACCATAATTATATGAAATCCTGCTCCGGCCCCTGATTTTCAATTAGCATATACGTATACCTCCCTCTTGTTGAGCATGAAGCAATTTTAAAGTAGTATCAGGTGTCTCTGAAGGCCTTGACATGATCGCTGTGTATATTTGAATATGATAATTTCAATGAACCACAATCCTGAATCTAAAGTTTGAGTCTCTACATACAAACTAAAACATCTGGTCCTGCCATAAGATTTTGGCCCTCAGGACATTTTCTGACTGAAACACCCCCAGAAGGCTTCCCCTTACCTCCATGCCAAGAATAAATATGATCCAAATCATCCCTTAACCAGAATTCCTGCACATGAGCCAGTAGGGATACGGTTTAACTTCTGAATCAATAAAACCTTCATTTTTTTTAAAGTCTCACATGTGTTTTAGAGGGTGTATTACATCTTTGTTAGGATTAGGATGGCACTGAGGAATTTAAAATCTGAGTCGTAACTCAGACGGTCAGTGCTGCCTCATATGGTGGAGGTCAGAGGTCATTAGAGGGTCAGGTGTAGGCCATTTGTTTAGTAACCTGACAAAATGGTTCTCCAGAAAGGATTTAAACATGTGGGAGAAACATGGCTACACAGCTATGCTTGATATTGTGTCTTTAGCTCGACATGCTACACATATTTGCTTGCTTAAACCACTATTAACACATTATTAAATATCACTAATTCGTGACATCTTGTTTGTTTAATCTGTACATCCAAAAAGCAGAAACATGTTGAGATTTGACGGGGGTTATATGCACACCAGACTCGCTGTTTCCCCGTTTGCAGTCTTTATGCTGAGCTAGGCTAACTGGTGGCTTGCTGTAACCTCACATATTTATTTTGAATGGAATAAGACATTAAAGAGAGTTGAAGAGATGAAAAGATCAATACCTCGCTCATGTCTCTGTGTTTACTGGAGCGAGAGCTGGGATGCAATTAGCTTAGCTTAGCATAAACATTGGAAGCAGAGGGGAACAGATAGCCTGGCTCTTTCCACATGACACAAACAAGGAACATTTGACTAAAAGTCCAACCCAGTCATGAGAGTGGTATTCTTATTTAACTCTACAAGAAAGCAAATAACATAGGATACACTTTTATGGATCCCAAAATGGGAAATTCAGATGTGACAGCAGCATGAAAACAGAAATAAGTCAAATGAAAAATAAGAATAGCCCTAAAAAGATAAGTTATATATAACTAGTATAAGAAACACTCCACAAACTATACAAAAAATTAGTTAAACAACAGCCTTTAAAGACAAAGTTAGAAGGTAAGTGACAAGTTAATAAATCTGTAAGCACATCTCTCAAAAAATGTAACTATTCCTCCTAAGATGCAGAGCCAAGGAAGCTGATCCAAAATATAATTCAATCATCAACCCTGCTTGTTAAGATCTTTTTTTATCCATGTTACAGTTTTTCTTAAGCTTTATGTCTGAGTGAACATGTCCCGGCGTCTGTCCTGGTACTCTATTATTACGGTTTCATTATTTCAGCACTTTGCCATCGCCGCCGAGATCAAAGGAAGACCAGGCTGGTTTGTGTTCACTCTCTGCAGTATTGACATTCAAGACAGCAACGCACGCTCCAGCGCTTCAGAGCACAAATCAATGCACATCTTAAGTGAAACCTGCAGGAGCGACTCACTTCAGAGTCAGTTGGGAGCCAGACAAACATAATGATAGTGGTTTTGCCATAAAACATGATTACTTAAGTCTGGATTATAATTGGGTCATGTTGTTTTAATAAGTCTAGGACAGAGAGGGAATCCAGCAAAGCACTTAGTTCTGAGAGGAAGAGGTTTGCTTTTAGAAGACGTTTTTACCAGGAGCAACAGAGAAAAGAAAGATATTTAGAGTTACTTTGAGCACTGTGTAGTGTGTTAAGCTGGTGAGTGATGGTTTACACCCACATCCTTATGAACCACACACACACACACACACACACACACACACACACACAAAAGAGCCTGCGGACATGCTGAAGATCACAGCCGCGTGAGAGATGTCTACAGCTGCACTTTGAGGTTGTGTGAGAGAGCAGGAGTGTCGGTTGGTTGAGCCTCCTCTTTCTTCCACAGTTTGTGCACTATTCATGTGCACATGGCTGAGATCACAGGTGCAACCGACTCTCATCAAACACTGACCTCCGTAAAGCAATAACAGTCTCTTTTTGTTACCGAGAAGCTGTCTGTGTTCCCGTGTGATAGATTTCTCACTGCGCAGACAAAACAATACAGAGATAGAAGGTTGGTTTATTTGTCAGAATGAAACAATTGTTTATTATTTCATTTGATGTTAAATAGTAGTGCTAAAACAATTACAATTCATTCAAGGTCAGCACAGTGACAATGTTAACATGCTGATTTTGCACTATTTTCTTACATTTAAGGTACTTTCAATCCCATCACATTGTAGTATTCTCACATTTTAAAATGAAGTAAAAGACAAATCAATAATTTATGTTTCATTTCATGGATTGATATGAACTTAATGAGGAACATCAGTATAAGATATTTGTCTTTTCCCTGAAATGCATTTCATGTTTGTACCTTATAAAACTACATTGTTTTGCACTCTGTTCATGTGCACCATGTTTCTTTGGATCTTTTCTCTAAATGCAGCTTAAATCAGACGCCATCAGCTGATTGGCAGACCTCACCAACATCAAGGCTTACTCCGGTCTGTGATGTGTCACCTGTCACCAAATTAACATCCAGGCTGCCACTATAACTATATTAAACCAGGATCTAAATGACCAGAGCTTTGAACTGAAGAAGCAGAGCCTGAACGCCTCCGTGGTAATGTGACATCAAAGACGAGTGGCGTGTATGAGCTTCATTAGAGGAGGAAAAAAATACCTTCTATTATTGAACCATGAAGGATACATGAAGTAACACATGCTCTTATTATAACGCAGAGAAATACGAAATACAAGCATGCGGGAACACACAGAGGACACTGTTGGTAGGAAGAGCATGGCTCCACTGTTCCCAGCGACCCCTGCTTCAGGGTGATGTGAAGCATGCAGGAAATGCTTCATGTTGACTTCCCGGATTGCTTTAGAGCTTTGAGAGAGGAAGAAGTTCAGGAAGCAGAACTGGAGGAGGCAGAAACGAGGTGTGTCAAAGACAGTAACTCTGACAGTAACTTGCTCACAGTACTAAGAACATGTTTGATATTCAAAGGGCCACATATTTTTTGTGGCCCTTTGAGTTGTTTAAAAATGACTTAATCATGATGAAGGTGTTTTTGATTGATTGTGGGCAATAACATAAGCAATACGATACATTAGGATTGGACTACACTGTTAATGCTAGTTAGTTGGGATCAGTTCATTGTCAGTTTAGTGGGATTTGTTGAAAATAAGAAAAACACTAAATAGTATTTGACTCATCCTTTTAAAAGTTGCAAATCATGCAAAAGCTTTGGCACACTCATCTAACATAGTGTATATGTAAGTGTTAACATGTTCACCAGACAAATGATCTACTTTTGATTTTGGTGCCAATAATCCTCTCATCCAAGGATCACACAAAGCAACTTTAATCAGATCAGAACATGTTGTCCTGAGATAAATGAACATGAATATGAGACAGAGGAAGAAATACAGAAATACAAATCAAGCACAGATTCAGATGTTTTTACACATTTGTTACACTGATAATTCAATTGGTTTGAGTTCTTGGCCTGCTCACCATGCACACCTGCAGCCTTTCCACCAACAGCTGGCCTGACCTATGTTTACCACACACACACACACACACACACACACACACACACACACACATTGTTGCTCCACAGATGTTTTGACCCATGTTTGCATGCACTGTGTCAAAACCAGCGTTGCAAATTTTACAATGGAAATGTTTTGTTTCTCCATATAGCAAGCTGGCACTGGAAATGTTGGTTTCCCACTGTATGATTACCTTATTGAGTGACATACTTTCCTTCAGGGCAGCATGCAATGGCAATTTGGGACGATCTGCTTTTGTAGATGCTAAGCCCGGGTGAATGTTGCGCTTTGTGTTACTATTGTTAACTGGTGAAATGTGAAACTTGCTTCAAATTGATGTGAAGCGGTGTAAAGTTGCATTTATCGTTCATACTTACAACTGCACTCGAGGAGGAGACTGTAGCAGTGGACTGTGGATGCTCTGCTGGTCTTCATGGTCTTGGGGCGGCGGTCCGCACTGCACAGAGCTGAGGTGTTCCTGCTTTCCCGCCGGCAGACGCCCCAGAGACACGCTGTCAAAAACAACCGTGGAAGTTTCTCACACTGTAACCCAGTATTCCCAGGGAAAGGCCTTTGAGAGGGGGATCGTTTCCTCAACAACTACACCACTTTGCTGCGCCGCTCCCGAGGAAACAGAGTTCCTGCAGCTCCAGCTGAACAGGGGGGCCCCCCCCCCCTCTCTCTCTACTCCACCCGGGGCCCGTGCAGCCTGCTGGGGAGACAAGCAAATGCTCAATAGAGCCTCTCATGTATCAGTTACCTAAAATATCAAACAGCACGTAAGAGGGTGGTTGACTTGTTTGTTTGACTTTGGTGGTCAGAAAGATTTCTGGCAAAACTCAGAGATGTGCAAATAGTGAAAAGAAGTTTATTTAGCCCATAGGATGTGTGAGGGAAGCGGCGTCATTTGTCATCTGAATGACTTATCTCCGTCGCAGTTCATCACCCAGGGAATTCAACTCTGTGCTGCACAATGCAGTCAGATGATGAAAAGAGCAAAGAATAAATCTTGTTCAGCTCCTGAGGTGAAAGAAAGTTCAGCAAAGACAGAGCTTTGGTGCTGCTGTGAAGATAAAGGACACAGTCGGGGTTCAGATACTTTAGATTCTGAGGTTAAAAGTAGGCTTTTTGGCACAAAAACACGAACATACATTTATAATACTTTATTTTGTTTGGGCTGAGATCTGCATTCGTGCCTTATTGTGTCACCATCACAGGCAGGATTGTCCAGAAACAATGCAGAGAGCAAACAAACCCTGACTCCTGACAGGCTCTGAAAGGCCGACCCATTGGGACTCTATAGGCTGTGTGAGGCAGAGGGAGCTGCTTTTGTCACGACAACTACGACTCTGAACTTTTGACATGCACATCAGATGGAGGGTGTTAATGGAAATGAGTTGATTTGCCAATGTGCTGATGAGGGAGTGAAGAGGATTTAAACAAATCCACGAGCCTATGCAGAAGTGAGAATTTGTCAAGCTAACAATGAGACCAGTGTAACGTCAAACCACATACATGCTCCACAACTGCACCCAACGACTTCAGAGGTCTGATTTACATGAAAAGCGAGGGAGGGGGGGTGAAAATGGCAACGTGATCAGTGACAAAAACAAACTCCCTTATTGCTAACCCTCTCTGCTCCCACTCCTGGAAACTGCGACCCAGCAGTGAAACGGCCTGATTGTCAGCAGACCGGTCTGTGAGTGCAGCAGCTCTTTGATACCAGGAATGGGGGGGGGGTAAAGAGGAGGGGCGGGGAAGGGGCCACAAAAGCCTTCTGTTTCAGCCTGGGAGTGGGGTTACCTGCTCTGCTCTCTGCGGTGGGGTCCAATTTCACACATATCATGTGCATGCATACGCATATGCATGCATATCCAAGTGCAAAACCACTTTCACACACACACACACACACACACACACACACACACACACACACACACATGCACACAGCTGCTGCAGGAGTTTGAGGCGTGAGGAGTATGCATGTGGTTCCTCGGGGGACAAATGAGGTTTGTTTGTCAAGCATTCAGAGCACGACACCAGGACAAAAGCAGCCACATAACCAAAGTACTGGGTGACAGATAGTCATTGTTCTGTAGGAAATGACATAGACAAGCTGCTGGGAGATGTTTCCTGCTAAGTACGTTTTTTTTTATGTGAACTAGGTCTCATTCTTGGTGGGAATACATTTAGCAGCCAGTGTCACAGCTGCAGCACCTCCCTGAAATACTGAAAAATGAGCAGTGAATTTAAATGGACAGGGGTACAAACACTGTAAAATAACTAAACTATTAAATAAATCAAGACACACACACATTTTGTGTGCAGTGAGGTAAATCAGATGGAGGTCTGGACGGTAGTTTTGACTGTTTTACCATGTTTTCAGAAATCTATGAAAGAAAAAGAGGTAATTGAATGACTAATCACTGATAGATTAATAATAAACTCGTATAATAGCATGCAGAAGGAAAGTGGGAGAGGAAACAAGTGTAGCACTACACTTTACACAAAGGTCCAGTGGCTAGAAGACATAAGAGACATCTGAGGGAACAAAAGCTTCAAAGGTAAATGATCTACAAGAGGTTGTGAAGCAGGACCCTCCCTGTTCCTCAGACAAACTCAACAATAATGTTCATCATTAATAATAATAAGGGTCCAAACTGTCTGGCTACACCCATACTCTCTTTCTCCAACCACAGGGATACTGTTTCTGATAAATGGTGGAAGTAATAAACTATTGTAAACATTACGCTCTCATAGGAAGTACAACACAGTGAATAAATAAATAAATAAATAGAGTAAAGTGTTGCAACAGTTAACTACATTACACTAAATGTAATAAAACGAGTATCTATGCTTCAACACGGGCATTTGGGGAGAAGGTAAGATTGTCAGGTTTTGTGAGTACAAAGATCTGACAAAGTGGTCGATGCAACAATGACTATTAAGCTGCTTTAGAACTGTGCCACGGCAGAATACTTAACACTATAATTAGCCTCGTAAATATCTTCAACATCTGTAAAAGTTGGTTTTTAAATTGTAAAACAATTATTTCCAGGACATGAACCAAATGTCCTCACAAGTGGCTTTTTCAATCAATTAAATATGCAAATTTGTCATTGTGCATTTTAGTTTCTTTGGTTCTTAATACACCGTGTTGGCAGCAGCTGTTCTATCATAGCAGTAGGTCATAATATCACATAAGAATGCAGACACAGTGTAGTGTTAAAATGGACCACTTTACTCTTTCACAACACATCCATAGAGCACATTTTCAATATCAAAAATAAAATTGCCTTCTTTGGAGCACATTTCATCGCAATTGTGTCTCTTTTCTAGAACAACCCAAACCAACGCACACAAGTTCAGAGATGGATTTGAAAATGTTTCATGTCTTTACAGCAAAGAGTCCTTCAACAGATGACACATTCGTTGAGCTAATCTTTAGGTTCGTGTGTAGTTTTCTTTTCCAGACAACAAGACGGACGCTCGTCACCGTAAAACATGAAACAGTGCAGCAGTCGGTGGATACAGTCAGGAGTTGCAGACAGCAAAGAAGGCCCGAGAGAAGCAGGAACCATGCATAGCCATGTGTGAAAGAAACCCAGCAGAGCCGGTTAAATCAGCCAAATAGAAGAACTACAAACTGAATGTGGTTATTGAACACAGTTGTGGTTTAATAGCGGACGTTACCCTTTTCCATCCAGAATTAGTGCCTTTTAAATATATATTTTCAATGAATTCTCTTGCACATAAATAGCCTCATTATTGCTCATTAGAAAAACAAACATTTCTGAAAAGTACAACTCACACAAACTGGCATTTAAATCCATGACAAAGCATTTTATTGGCCATAATGAAGCTAAAGCAACGGCTGAACTTAACCGACTAGAATCTGAAGCTTTGCCGGAGTTCAAATTATTCTAGGTAAGAAAGGTAACTTCTCAGAAACAAATCTATTGCACACAGAAGTTCAAATTAACACTAGTTCATTAATTAATTCATACATGTACGTGGAAAACAGTAAGTCCACAAAAAAAAAGAAAACAGTTTGCTTGTTTAGTGAATATTTACAGTTTTTAAGATAGTCAGTATTACAGCTTCATCCATTTTAAATGTCACTCATTCATTGGCGCCGTTAGTTTGAGACGTCTGGATGTGATCGCCGGTAACTTCATCACCAGACTCGTCTACTTCTTGATCCTGAGAAAGAAACAACAATCAGTGAACACATCTCTTTCACCCCGTCACGTTAGTCTGATGGCAGCAGAACTCGTCGCTCTCATGTCTGAATAACAACCCCGGTCACTTTTATGTAACGGTCACACTTTTCCATATCACAAGTCTAAACTGAACGCCTTCAGAATAAAGTAAAGACTGCAGCAGCACAAGGTGGGACATGCAGAGATGGAGTCTGAATGTCTTGCACCACTAAGACAGTGGCGTCTATCATGTGTTCATCAGCAGGTTTCTGTAGCGGTCCCAGTAATATTTGTTCTTAAAGTCTTCTGAAGTAGCATATCACAAGACAATAAGTTACTTTGAGACCAATAATATGACCACAAATACTGATGGATTAAATATCTTTTAACAATTTCATTCAACTGGCAAAATATGAACACAAAAGGTAGATCTCCTGTTTAAGCATTTAAAATGAAGTTACAAATAATTGCATTTCTAGTAATTCCCTCTCACACGCTTTCAAAAGACACTTTATAAGACACACTATCCTTTTACTTCCTAATTTAAATTATGTGCTTTTATCAGTCGGCCTGTTTGTGGCAGTCCTCTTCTCAGATGTGCTGTAATGTGACAGATATGCTCTACAGATATGTTTGTATAAGTTGTTCAAACAGTGTTTGTAACGTGTCTGTTGTCATGTGTATGTTGGTAATTGTTCTTTTTGTGCTGGTTTATAGTTTAACATGCATGTCTTGAAAGCAGTTCGGACCCTGCAGACAGCTGCTATACTGCACTGCTTGCTGCAGAATTGTACATCAGAGCCCTCTGCTGGACAAACTCTGTCATTACAACAGTTTAAAAACAGCCCCAAGCAGCTATTTCAGTCGTTATAGAAGCCAATACCGATATATCTCTGATAGGCTAATATTGGCCAATAAAATTATCTAATATTTCAATCATCATCTCTTATGCTCAATATCAAATTTCATGAACTAGGCAACGCTGAAAACAAGAGAGAGAGAGCAGAAAACACTCCTCTTCCTTGGGAACCATCATTTTATAACTATCTGCTGTTGTCCCTCTTGCGCATAAACATCACACAAGCACGCAGCTCCTTCTGTAAACGTCTGCATAACGCCACACAGAGCTTGAACTTTTAATGCTGCACCTTTTTCATCACTGCCAGCAGCTCTTTGACGGTGGACGTCAAGGTGTCGGACGTCTTGCTAATCTGGTCGAGGTAGATGTTCTTCTGCTTGTCGGCAGCCTTTAGAGTCTGCTCCGTGTGGCTCAGCGTGCCCTTCACCTCCTCCAGCTCCTTGGACAAGGCCTTGTTGGTTTGCTCCACCTGAGCTTTGACCTTCGCGTCTTCATCTGGATTGAGACACAACACGGAGTTAGAACGACGACGGGTCAACGATTAAACAGTCGTCGTGAAGAAGCAACTTCAGGTCAAATCAGACCTTTTTTTACGTCTCAAACTTAATTAAATAGCACTGGAGAAAACAATGGTTTGCAAATCATTTCATGTTTTGAAAAAGGCGTCTACCTGTCTGCTGAAATCTGAAACGTATACATTCAAGTGAAAATTTGTTTTTCAAGCTGCATAACAGTAATCTTAGCAACTGATAAGTATCCCTTTTTGTCATTAATACAGACAATATCTACATGTTTTGACAATTTCTTTGTTAAACAAGCCAACTAGCTAAATGATGTCCATTAACATCTCTCACTTTGTCCACGAGGCTGTGGAAGTTGAGGATTTAGGTATCTCACATTTACACATTAAATATTAAAGAAATGTTTAAGGAAAGCCTGCCAGAGATGATTCTTTGTTAAGAAACCAAAAGGTTTAGTCAGAATGTCCCGTGTGTGTCGACCTAACAGAACGCCTCCTTGTGTTTATCATCATAACCTGCTATTGTAACCCGACTACCACAAACAAGCTGACGAGGATTACAATCAAACCGGTTTAAGCTGGTACTTTGTACGTGGTTTGTGAGTAATGTGCCAGTCCACATTTCAGAATTCACACAAGGAAGAATACTGAAGGAAGTGAGACTGGGCGTCTTTGTAGCAAAGCTCAAATTGAGCCAGATCATTGTCCAGAGGGACGACTGACACAGAGTGTAGCCTGCAACTCATTTCCATACAAAGTCGAATACAATTCCAAATCGTACCCATTTTGGCATCCTGCACCATGAGCTTCTGTTCGATTTCCTCTCTTGCTTTCTCACTCTTCTCCAGTTTCTGCATCATGCTGCCAATGTCCACCATAGCTCCGTTATACACGATCAGATTTCCAGACTCGCTGGCCTCAGACGGCGCACAAGCTTTGGGAGCAGGAAGTAGTCCTCGGTTACCTGACAGACGGAGAAAAGAACTTCATAAAAAGGAAAGAGCTCTCCACAGCAGCCCTTCGCTATATGGTAGCTGTAGCTTAATGTTATGACACGCTCTATGTCATTATAGCTTTAAAAATTCAGCGTATTTAATGGTATTAAAACAGTGATAGAAGCACTCACCTGTGAGGTTTTCAATCTGAGCTTCATTAAAGACAGGAATCGGTTCGTCCTTCCCTCGGTCGGTCAGTTTACGGTAGTAACACGACTCTCTGACCACTGGCTTGTTCAACAGCTTCTTTATCTGCAAACAGATGCGACAGGCAGTCAGTGGATGAGACTAGAGATGAAGTATCAGCGATGCACAGATCCAGAAACGGACCGTAACAACAGGTATGTCTGTGTGAGATCACCTGAGCACGAGAAAGGTGCAGTCCCAGTGTGTACAGGATCTCCTCCAGGTCTCTCTCCAGCAAGTAGCCACAGTGGCTCTGGTCAAAGTAGACAAACGCCATCAGCAGCTCCCTGTTGTGTGTGACCATCTGCTTCTTCTCCTGGTGGAACAACGACGACAACATTTATACCTACAGGCATGACTATGCTACATCAATGTCTTCCTCATATGCCCAAATCAAAAGGTATGTTAATAATTAACCGTTTAACCACAATTAGGAATTTTGACAGATTAATGCTCTCAGTTAAACAGTGAAAAGAAAGCAGAGCAAAACTCAGAGGAGTGGCAGCCCACCTAGAGTGAGCCTGAGACCACAGACTGAATACAAGAAACATTGAAATATCCAAAATAAGAAAGCTACGTTTCCTCCACTTAAGGCCTCAGAAAATGTGGAAGCGTTATCCATCACAGGTTCAGCGTGGTGCATGCTTTCTCATCATTGGCCAACTCATTTTAAGTGAGACATGTGGGGTCATTTTCTCATAGACTTCCATACAACCAGAGGAGTCGCCCCCTGATGGCCAGTAGGAAGAAGGAAAGTTTAAGGCACTTCAGCATTGGCTTCACTTTACAGAACCAGAGGTTGCTGCCTGCCTGACACAGAGCTGTTGTTGTTGTTGTTATCTTCAGGGCTAATCCTCTTCATTTTAAGCAAACAGACACAGGAACTAGCACGTATTCAAAGACAATAAAACTGTACACACACTGTGCTGCTACAGTCACAGCTATAACATTACTGCTGACTACTCCATACTCATCACACACACGTTCTCCCAGAATGACACTCAGCTGACAACCTTGTAGCTAAACTAGGAGACTTATTGTGAAAGTGGCTGCATGCGTTCACGACAATGCACGCAACAGACAAATGAACTGTGGAATCAGTTGCCTGTTTTGCACATAAACTGCAGCTGGCAATAAATTATGGATTTAACCTTTTTGTGTGTCCGGTTATTGTTAACAACCACAGCACCCCTGCATGCAAGGCACTAACTAATCTTAAACGGTTAACAAGGGTCAGCCATCGGTCCAAAATAAGAAGATGAATTTGCATCCCTATACAACATTAACCAACGGACCAACCTTGTCTTTAGAGGACCTCTCTTTTGAAGACTTGCGGTCATCCTTGCGGTCTTTCCTGTCTCGGTCATTGGAGTCGTCGTCATCCTTGTCTGAGGAATTTCAACAGAAATATCAAGTTGGAAATTGGTTGAACGAGGTTGAACAAGTGGCAATACAACTTGTAATTTACTATTACGTTGTGTGTTCAATAAGTGTGGCTGTGAATACAAGAAACATGGAAATATCCAAAAAAGGAAAGCTATGTTTTTCTCCTCTTAAGGCCTCAGAAAATGTGGAAGCGTTATCCATCACAGGTTCAGCGTGGTGCATGCTTTCTCATCATTGGCCAACTCACATTGTGGGAAACTTTTAAATGATTGATTGAGTCGTGTTTAAAGAAATTGTGCCGTACCATCATCATCGTCATCCTCTGCATCTTCAGCCTCCATGGGGTCATACTCTTCAGCATTGGCCGTGCTGCAATCATCTTCGTTCTCCTCTTCATCTCGAGACGACTCCTTCTTCACAGCCTTTTCATCGCACTGAAAACACAAGTCATACAACTGCATTAAAACTCACATCACCTGTGGGGCAAATGACAGACGGAGAAGACCAGATAGGTTTGAGAGGCTTGCCTTCTTCTTCTCCTCCTCATCCTCTTTAGTCTTCTTTACTGCTGGTTCTTCAGTCTCCTCCTCTTTTTCCTTCTTTATTTCACGCTTCTCCACCTCCTTCTTGACTTTCTTCTCCTTTTCCTTCTTATCCTCTTTGGTAGGAAAAGCAGCCAGGACTTTATATATGCGGTAGCCAAAATCTCTCTGTAGCATCTCGTTAAACAGCTCCGCGAATAAGGACACCTGGACAGAAACAGAGGGCAGTTTATGATCAACCGTAGGAGAAAAAAGGTCACATTCAGCTGGTTTTCATACATCATTATCTATTGTACATGTACACTGTAGACTTCTTTCATCTTCTCTAACACAGCATGAACATGTGACCAGTAATTCTCACCTCAAAAGAGTGCTCCTTGTTGTCTTCCAGTCTGTAGTCTAACAGCACACTCAGGGACATCACACTGCAATCAAACTTGCCGTTCTTGGCGGCCCAGTTTGGGTGTACGATGATGGTGGGCTCATCGGGGAGGACGTAGCGCCTTTCTCTCCGCTGGCGCTCAAGCTCCTCCTGCCTCTTCTTCTCCTCCTCCTAACAGAGAAGAACACTCCAGTTAGAAGAGCCCTTACAACTTATTTTAGACAGCCATGGTTGTGGCAAAAATATAAGTTATCTAATATAATCCGATGTACCTCTTTGTCTTCCTCAGTGCGAGATGGCTGCTCTTCCTCAGCAGCCTTTATCTCCGGTTTTTCTGGCTCCTTGGACTCCTCCACCTGCTCCTCCACCTTCAGCTGCTTGGTGAGACGGGCGATCAGCTGCGACTTCAACCCCTTAGAGCTCAGAGAGCGACAATCAAGCTCTTTGCGCAGGTCATTTACCTACAAGGGGAGAAATCAAGGACATGGGAGATGCACATTTAACCTCGGGAGGAGAAGTAATCACAACATGCACAATACATAAGAATTAACATTTGTAAAAAGGTCCAAAGATAGTTCTAATAAGTTCATTCCGCTGTCAGAGTTGAGGCGTTCTCCTTGAGTCTTACCTTCATTGATTTCGGGTCAAGTTTAGCCCAGTGAGTGGGAACACTAACGTCCTTTGATTCATCGTCATCCTTCTCTTCTTCCTCCTGGACGGGAAATCATTAAGATAGAGACAGGCAGAGAGACAGAAGGAGGTGGGAGAGCAAACCGTCAGTACGCTGCTTGTGGCCTGAGTGAGCTTTAAAGTTGATCCGTGCAAGAATCAAGGTCACATCTGTCTCTCATTGTCTCGTCCTAGTGAGCTCTCGACTGTGTTTAAGACCACTGCTACTGAAGCGTACACAGGGAAGCGCTCTAGCTCTTATAAAAACAAACAGAAATGCCCTCCAGCAGCCAATCAATCAATCTGTGGAACACAAAAAAAGGTAAAAAATCAGAGAGGTGTGTCCAAAAGGAGTGTCGGTACATCAGGTGAACTGAAGCTGGCCTCCAAACGGAGTGAGGATAGGGCGGCCCTACCATGGTCTATGACTGGGGCACTGGTCATTTATGGGTTTTATACACCTACGTCAGATAGGAGCCATCTGTCCAACCAACTGCCCTGGAAAAACCAAAGTCTACATATAGTCCAAATGAGAAAATCCAACAAGAACAGACAGAACAGGACTTTAGGGAGGTTCTCTTTTCCAAGTCAGACAAGATCAAATTGATGTAGAAAATCATATAAAAAAATACACATTTCTACAACAAACACAATATTTACACACAACTGACTCCACAGATTCCAGCGTAGCGAAACATTTTAGATCCCAGCGTCAGAAAATCACAACTGGCTCAAATTTGAGTGACTATTTTAAGATGATCGCTAAACCAATTTCGCAAGCACCCACATTCAAAGCAGGTTACGCAAATATTGTTTTGAATAATGCACAACAAAGTACCAGTAGCATGGAGGATTATACCCAGATTAGCACCCAATTATGGAGGCGTTTGAGAAGCTGGAAGCTGTTTTATCAGTTGTGATCGGGGCCTACACAACACGACCTAGTCTCACTGCTTCCACTGTATGTGTCTGCTGGATGTGAGGGAAGGTGGATGTGCTGATGGAGGAATGGAGGAGTTGGAGCAGAGGAGAAGGGACAGGTGGAGGAGTAAACAGAAGACGCCTAGGTGAGGTTTGGTGGAACAATAATCTGCCTGTGCGTGTCTGCGTGAATGGTGAGGTGTGCATTGTGTCTGATGTGTAATCTGGGGTTTTTGTTTTTTTTTGTAATTCCTGTGCCTTCCTGTGAGAAGCGAAAATGAGAAGAGAGGGATTAGCGGTTCAGTGCCTGTTCTCCATCCGCCTCCTTTCGCTCGGCCGACAGCTTCTCAGCCAGCTGCTCCCGAAGTCGCCGTGACAGCACCTCCCACTCTGAGCGGGTAGGGAGACAATGCCAAACATCCGGAAGAAACAAAACCACTGTCTCCACATGAGCAGGGACTGTCCGCCCCTTGTGTGTCTCCTCCGGCCGATGATAGCGAATCTCTGCAAAACGATACCTGTCGCAAAGGAAGAAGGTGCATTGGAAAGAAACATTTTGGTCAGGGCACAGTATAAAAGGCAAGCCGTGCTAAGGCGAGCCTTCTACAGCTACTCCCTCCCATGAGCTCACTGAATGATTGTACACATCATTACAGTGAGCCGTCTCCCACACAACACAGTACAGACACATGGACCCAGTCTGCAGCTCTCCAACTCTCGTCACAGGTTACGGCAGCCATTTTGAGAAAGTTGACAGACAATCACATGAAATAAATCACATCCCCCCCAAAATTCACCCCCATTATAGCTTCAGCCAATTATGGATGAGTTTAACCTTGGATACACTTAACGCACTACATTAGGGCGGTGCAAAGAGAGACAGAATCAACAGGACAGTGAAAGCCAGTTAAATATGTAAGATATTTAACAGGAAGAATAGAAAAATTAATTTAAAAAAACAAAAAACGACGTAATGGTAGTGTCTTCTGGTCCAGGCTACTGCTTCCAGCCACAGTCCATGCGTTTGGTTTTTCATCACAATGAAATATGCATTTACTGTATATGTATAAAGAGTGTGACAGAAAGAGAGCGCCAAGACGACAACACACAAAAAGCCAAAAGGAACACCGCACAACACAATAAATAATAAAGTAAATAATAGGCAGCAAATTAACAATACATTAATCATTAATATAAAAAAAAGGAAACACAAAGATATCACACCATCAACATGTCCAGGATGACATTTTGTATAGAAGTAGTCAAATTAAGCAGCATATTATAGTTACTCAATTTGGGATTTTAGTACCGGTTGTTAGGTTTAAACAGAAACACAATCAATGAGAAAAACAAATATTGATTAGAATAACGGCTCTTACCACTGAGTGCACAGACTAAGATCTATGCCTGTGAGTGCCTTGCAACAGCGTATGGCTGTCTTTATAAGAACCGAGGGATCGTTCTCTGGGTCCGCGCCGTCCAGAGAGGGAGACCAGTGACCACCGATGGCCATGGCCTCATCTTTACCTCTCATTCCCACCAAAAACTAAAGGAGAAAGACAGACGGGCACAAAGGAGAGCCACAGAGTAGAATAGGTTAGATGGAAATGGGGAATGACAGTATGGATGACGGGTGTGGTGGTTGGAAATAACAAAAAAAAGAGAGAGAGAGAAAGACAAAAAGGTCAGCAGCATGTCCAAATAATCATACCTCTGAGGATCCACAGCCAACAAACAAAAACAACACATATGGGAGCCAACGTCAGTTAGGACGCGTCCACATTCTGAGTACTCGGCATTGGAAAGGGTCATTACATCAGTGTCAGCTCATGTGCACGGCACAAGCATGGAACATGTGTGCTGTACCTTGACGAGTCTAGCAGGATGTTGGAAGGAATCTTTGACTTCCTGGGTGTCCTCTGCCAGAGCACAGGACTTGTGATAGAGCTCCTCTAGACTGGGGTTAGCCAGTAGCATCACCTGCATTATGAAGAGACCACATTATTTATTATTATAAAATCAAACCTTATTTTGACTACATTTTTTCCTCCAATAGCCATTCAGTGTAATCTTTACACTGTATTGTATCAGAGCTGTACGAGTCCACTGCTAATGCAACATTTTTTCCTACAGATGCCACAAACCACACAATTGTCCATTAAAAAAAAGTGACACAATAAACATAGCACGATGATCTTTCTCAGATCAATCAATTGGCCTGAAAACACCAATGGCAACAGTCCCACTGGCCTCCGCATCTTACCGAATATGAAACACACACTGGTGCCATGTATTTGTCATTGGCAGTCATACCTTAGCACTGTACGTGTGGTTGGCATCAGGAGGGTCCAGCACAGCTGTATTCTTGACTAGAGGATCCACCTCTTTGTGTAAGATGTGGAAGTTGCAGGCGTTGCTTAACTGGAAGGGTCTTGTCAGAGGGAAGGCATCCACCCAGGTGAAGACGGCATCAAAGAAGTCGCTGGGAATGTAGAGGCTCTGATAGCGCCTTCTCAGCTCCATCATGTCACAGCTAGAGCTGGAGAACCCACAGAGAACCGTTAGCACCTCCACAACACAAACTGGGACATACTGTTCACTATCACGGTGGGGGTCGGGAACCACACGCGGGCTGCGAGATCATTTCAGGGGGTCCCCAAGACATATTAAAAACAATATAACATATTTTAGACGTGGGAATGTTTTACGCATTAGATTGCCTGTACCAGTGATATAACTTGCCTCAGAATAGATAATATTTAGTGTTTGTGAAAGTCAAAGTGTGAGGGAGAAGTCAGGGAATGCATAACAAATCCACAGATACTGGAGCACTTTGGATAATGCCAATAAAAAAGGTGGTAGCTTTTAAAACAAAACAAAATCTGGGCTCTTACAAACACCAACCTGACTATTCTGGGGGGGGTCGGGACTCGAAAAGGTCGGACTATCACACCACTGGCGTGTTGACATCCAGTACAACACTTCAGTAATCCATTTCAGAGAAAAACTGACAGCATGAAACACTGAAAAGATTACACTCACCCATCTAAGCTGAACTTGGAAAACTGGACGGTGTAGCGAGGAACGACCCTGCGAGGCCGCCGAGGTGAGCGGTCCCGTCTGGGAGAGCGGTCTCTGGATCGTTTGCGTGTGGGCGAGCGTTCTCTTGACCGTCTGCGATCACGGTCTCTGTCCCGACTGAAGAATTGATGAGTAAACACACTAAGATGAATAACTTATGCTGAAGGCATATTTTAGAGACACATATTTGATTATCTGAAGTGATATCGATCAGCATCTCACCTGCGTTCCTCTTTAGTCCTGAGGATGAGCTCTGGGCCTCGGTCATTGCGACTGGGGAAGCGAGGTGGAGGCTCGATTCGTCGTACAGGCTGCGGCTGTGGCATGAGCCTCACTGGGGGCTGAAGCAGACCCCCTGGAAACACATCTAGAGACCAGGGAGAGAACGCTTGTTTAATCACTTACCATAGCTTTGATTTAGTGGTCAATGTTGTGCCAAAAACAGCTGCAAAGATACTGCTGATCGTCATCACTTGTCTGACTGCTTCATAGCCAATACTAGATGAATTCAATCTCCCTGAAGAGTATTTCACCTTTGGGTGGAGGCTGTGGTAGCAGAGGCTGAGGAGGGTTTTGGAGGAGAGGGGTCAGAGAGGCAGCAGACAGCTGGGCCTGCAGGAGGGAAGGAGGGGGAGGCTGGGTTGGAACACTGAATGTTGGGGGAGGTAGCGACTGCAGCATGGGGGGTGCTGCCTTCATCATGTTAGGAGGCTGAGGCTGGTTCTAGAAAAAGGAGAAAAAAAAAAAAAGGAGAGGGGAGCTGAAGTCAGACGCAAAACAATTTGCACTTAAAATGGTAATGACGACATATAACAAGATGTACTGTACAAAATCTGCACTGGCTGCTTGAAAGAAAATAATTGGTGCCGAGATGGAATCAGGCACTCTGGCTGAAGAACTGGTAGAACCAAAAGGCCACACTGCTCCCACATTCATAAATATCAACTCAACTACAACTACCATTATGACAATTACATATTTCTCACTGCTTGGTAAGGCACTGATTCAATTGGTACTGATTTGAAGGGTACATCAAACCAAATCTCTATCCAAAGATTACTATAATCCAACACAACCTCTTAATATATACTTTTCTGTTATCCACATTGTCCCCTGTAGAGATTTACTGACTTAAATATTAAGAAGTGTGAAAACATCTCTGAAACAAAAGTAATATCCCAAGGAACATACGTTTATTTTACAAACAAAATCATTATATAATCTGGGTAAAAGGGCTGTAGTCTACAACAAAAAGCATATTTAAAAAATGCACAATGAAGCAGTAGTAAAAGAAGTGTCTCTGTGAGGTGACTAAATGTTCCTTAGAATAAAGAAATGTATTGTTAAACCACTACAAAATTGTGGTTCTATCCATTTGGCAATGACAGCAAACAAAAACAAAAAAGCAAAAACTGCAGTTAAGAATAGATGCAACTATAGTTATAGTTTCACAGGAACAGGTTAAGCAAGTCAAAGACAGACACTGAGTAGGGAGAAGGACCAACAAAGTGTGTGATTCAGGGCTAGGCGGTTACATTTTGTCGGTTGTCCAAAGCGGAGTGCATGTCTGAGTAGCGCAGCTGCATCCCTGGCTCAGCGTAAAGGCTGCCAAGCTGTGGAGGAGCTTGAGGTAAAGGCTGCTGCTGATGCTAGGAGGGATTGAGAACACAACAGTCAATTAAAGACAGAGGGGTATAC
>JAVDOI010000016.1:9233758-9343758 GCA_032191485.1 Leptoclinus maculatus
AATCTTCATTCTGCATGGCTATAACCAATGTCAAAAACGTTCACAATATTTCCATCATATGAAAATATTCTTTCAAAATATATATATTTTTAAAGAAATAAATACATCACAACATTCACAGTCATCACAGCAGAACATTTTTACTGGCTAGAAGAATGACTGTATATTCTTTTGACTACAGGTATACTACTGTATCTCCTCTTGGTAACAGTGGCAGTATGTACACATTACAGCGTGAACTCTTAACAGTATATAGTATGCACACATATAGCAGGTCTCTCTTCTCTTTCTCATGATTGAAGAATGGGTATTTAGTGGAAATAATGCATGGCTGTGTTTTTACACAGTGGAATATATTTGTCTTCATTTTTGTAATTTGCGTTCCAGCTCTGAGAAAACCTTGGCATTGATTTCATCCACTTCATCTTCCACCTGGGCAAAAAAGACAATGGACAGAATGTTAAATGTGACATAAATTTACCAAACTTTTAATCATGACAAAAACTTGGTATAGATGCAATTAAGTAATTGAACATTTACTGTGTAGCTTGCTCAGTTTTTTATTAAAACGATATATCCTGCATATGATAATTTAAATATCAATACAGAAACTTCTGAAAACAATCCTGTAATGAAACTATCGTGATTCTTGTTTCTCAAAATAAAATCTCTGCTTATCTACAATAACAAATCCTGCTAGAAGACTGATCTGGTTAGTCACCTGTTCCACGTTGTTTACTTCTGGGATATAAAACTGCAACATGTTCTGAATGCCGCTCTTAAGGGTAACGGTAGAACTGGGACACCCTGTGCAGGAACCAACCAGCTTCAACTGGACTGTGCCTCCCTCGAACCCCTTAAAGATGACATCGCCTCCATCCTCCTGCACTGTAGGTCTTGTGAGTGAAAGAGACCATATGAATTTGTTCAGAACAAAGCAGCCAAAAGGACAAACAGATTAACACTGTTATCTCAGCATGACTGTCATTTACTACACTGTGAAACATCATTGTTAGGAGTACTCAGCAAAGAAATATCAGAAAGGAAACATTTGATCAGGATTGAAATAACATTTAAAATACATAAACTATCAAACAGCGAGATATCCAATTGCAATAGATAAACGTTGGCCCTGTTCAGACCGGTTATCAAAATGTGTGCTCTGCGTACAGGTGTGGATGCACCCACATTGCATTGAGGACCCAATGAGATCCGACAGCTCAGACCACATTCGGAGGTGGTGTGTGACACATATTGCCAAATTCTTTTAGCAGTGTGTACATGAATGTGTACTAGGCCACATTGAATGACTGCTTACTCAACTGACGTGTGTGGGTGTGTGTTACTCGAGAGGGTGAGGGTTACGTTGCGCCTATACATTATGAAAATAAAACATAACAGCTTCACTCCTTCCGTTCCAACCTTTCACAATAAAAGCCCTAGAAATATGGGCCAAACACTTCATCAAGAGGCAACTCAACGAAATAGATTAATATATCGTTTTATAGCTTAATAGCTTCGATCTGTCTGTGTTTTTGTTAACTGACACCTGCCTACCTTCATCCCCGGCTCTCTAGCTCTGCGTCTTTGCCAGGCGGCGGTGTCAGCAGTACAGTAGACAACACCCTCATGTTTTTAGGTTCATAAAATGTATCCGAATTCACGAATATGTAAGATATTACTACTCCTTTCTCCTTTCCATTTATACTCATATTTGCATATAGAGAACAATAAATAAAAATAAGAATGAAAATAAGAATACATAAAGTAAGAGGTATAAACAACTAGAATAAGAATGGAAGTAAACATATGAACTATAAAAGAGAAGTTAGCAGGCTGTTCAGAGTGATTTCCGCTGCAGCTGCACAGTTGGTTGGCAGAGGGCACAACTTATTGTCTAAAGCACTCAGTTCTGCTAAACTGACCCCTGGTTATTAGTTTTGTACCTGATTCTGGTGTCCAGAAGCTCCTTTATCATAGACACAACTTCATCATCATCTTCAGAAAAACCTACAAAAAAAAAAGAGGATATTTACACGGTATATACAGTCAAACAGCTGTGTAACTCCAAGATGCCTACTATGGGGACTTTGCATACTCACTGCTTTCATGGTGCACCGCCCCCGTTGTTATCGGGTCGCCACTCTCAAAGAACTTAGCAATGGCCTCCGAAGCATGACGCTTAATGTCTGTCCATTCCACATCCTCATCTGTCTGACAGGAAAACAAAGTTTGCACATGTTGATTGCCCACAAAGATGTCATAGGAACAGAAGAGACAAGCTGTACGAGGACATTTAATACTTACTTTAGTGACTGTGATGAAGTCAGGGCCATAGAACACACTTTTTACTCCTTCAATTTCAAACAGGTCCCTGAAAGAGACATGTTATCATGTTATTGTTCAACCAACATACAAAACATACAGATGACAGCATGAGGTCATTCATGCGAGTTCATTTGGTGATAAGGACTTCCACTTGTGCTGGCTTTTATCTACAGTGTCACTGATGATTGCACAGCTTTTCATGAAGCTGTCGTTTACGTCAAGACAAGACAAAATGTATCAGCCAACAAAATATACATCTAAATAATATCTGCCTGCCTAGGGAGAATAAGTGTGCCTTTTCCCTCAGTTTTTTTGTTTTCTACACTATGATTTCTTAACATGAGACACACACATTCATTCTGGTCCTGGTGCTACAGTCCAAAACTGTGATTTCTCCCTTTTAAAATGTCTATTTTATTAAATCAGAAACAGTACAATGTCAAAGTACAACCATAAACTTGGCCCACAACCTGGCTAACGATGAACATCCAGCTGAGCTTGGAGTGGGAAAGTCAAGCGTCCCACTTCCTAGGACAGGTTTACCGGGGAGAAACTTCAAGCTTCTGGGGTTCGGAGTGTCTTGAGTCTGGATGGACAGCTGTCGTACTGAAACATAGTATAAAAACAATTCCTTTGTTAAGTTTTGTATGTTTTTTTCCCCCTTGTCTTCATTGAGCAATATGTTAGCAAAAAGATGAGTGAGTGGGTTGTATTTAGGTGTCCACACAATGGTTCCTCACTTGAGAAGTGAGTGGTTCCTGTCCCGGGCTGAGGCGTACTGAAGATCTGGATCGAGCACTGTGATTGGTATGAGCTCCTGGTCGTCACTGAACGCCTTGAAACGTTAAGGACATGTGTCTGTTAGTCAACATAAGACTTGAACTAATCCAGTTTCTTGAAGAAGGATTGAATAGTTAGGTGGCAGTGATGGTTGAAAGCCACGTCAGTTTCTTTAGCTGTTATCTTTTGATGCAACGTTACAAGTCTACAAACTGGTGACTGCTGACATTCAAGTTGACAGTCCAAGCTAGCTAACGTTAGCGGCTAACTTCAATGCTTGTGATCAGGAAAGACCGAAAGACACGTGTGAAATCAAACACGACAAAAAGTGAACATAACCAGACCAGCTGTGCCGATATCTCCACCGTTAACGTTAAATGATATAGATTAGAGTGACGAACCGTCAACATAACCTATGTCGCAGTTTGCTACTTACCCTTAGCTTAGCTAGCTAAAAGTATCATCTCAACCACACGTCGCATGGCGTTTATATGTAATACAATCATTGCAACGTATCATATCAACAGTACAAAGTGTGTATGAACGATATGTCACAGCGGTTGAGGTTCAAACCTAAAGTTAGGCGTATTTATTGTCCGTAACAACTGCCGAAGTCCCCATCGCATGTGCGCCGCCATTTTGTTTGTTTTGAAGATGAGGACCTCATGTGGCGGAAAGCACATAATGCTGATCAGGGGTTTGATTAGATATCTGTTTCTGATATTAAGCTTTCTTTAGTTAATGTCGTCAATTATACAAATGAAAATAATGTATTGGTATTAAGAGGCAAACATAAGTCAAAGAAATAATACATTTTGTATTGTCTTTGCTCATATATGTATACTAACAGAAACAAATAAATCCATGAGGCCATGTCCCCAGGTTGTTTTTTAACTTAATAACACATGAGCCATTACAGCAGTGGTAGAAGATGTTATATTTTATTTCTAGATTCTCATTATATATATATATATATATATATATATATATATATATATATATATATATATATATATATATATATATATATATATATATATATATATATATATATATATATATATATATATATATATATATATATTGAATAAGCATTTTTGGAGGAGCCTCAAGACTGTTTCACAGGAAATGTACATATGACAAATAAAAAACTTTAATCTGCAATGTAAGCAGTAATTATAGCAGTTGTATAAATGTAATGGAGTAAAAAAAAAATACTATATTTTCCTCAAAAATGTAGTGGAGTAGAAATAAAAATAGCATAAAATAGTAATGGTCAAATATATGAACTTCAAAACTGTACTTACTGGAGTAAATGTACTTCAAGGCATTCCTTACACAACAAAGTCATCTGGTAGGGTGTACCAATGGCTTATTTAATATGGAGCAATTGTTTTGAATAAAACAAACAAAGTGACAGCATCAAGAAGGCCAATCCCATGTTTCCCAACATTTGTTCTGACAGGGCAAGGTGGTGCTCCAAAGGAGTGGCAGAGAAAGAGAGACTCCCATAAAAGCAAGCCTGTGCTCTGAATGGTGGAAGAGCAGCAACTGTGTGCTTGAAGAACCTGAACTGCTGGGTTTGGTCTTTATTTTTGGTTTCAGTAGGTAAGAGTCTGACTCCACAAGCAACCACTCAAGAGGTCTACCGCTGAGTGTTTTGAAGACACCTCGATTTAAGGAATCCCTGTTGTAATTTGTTACTTGCCTTCTTCATCACCAAGACATGGTGCTCTGGATTGTTTTCCCAATCTCCCTGTCGCTGGTGTCCTTCCTTGGAACATGGACTGTGTAAGTTTACCAGAAATTCGCACTTTCTTATTTGTCTTTAAACTGTGGTGATACTATTAGAACATGTGTTTTTACAAGATCAGCTGTTTTATTCTGCCACTGTTCGTGTGCTGCCATGCAAATGCCAAGTTTAGTCTTCAACCTTGTGAACCGTTTTAAGTAAATGAATCAGTTCATCAGTATTATTCACATCTGAAAGCTTGTACTTTTAAAGCTGACCATGAAGCTGTAAGTGTAAGGTTTCATGACAATGTGACTCCTGATTAGCACTATTTAACTACTTCATGATTATCAAGATTTGTATTTGAAGTGTATATTCCTGGCTAAGGACATTGAGATTCCAGTATTGATAACACATGGCCTTAAATAGGAAATGATGAGTGTGTTTCCCACGCTTTTATTCTACTATTTTAACTTTACGTAGGTCTTTGCTGTCTTTGAAAAGCGTATTTGTAAACGTTCAGTCAGAACAGCAGAAATAGCTAACCTGCTGTTTTGAAACGCCACTCTTAAAATATGTGATCCGGCTTGTTTCTCTGTCAAAAGGCGAGGACACCAGACTTTCAAGATTTGCCAGTAGGCAAACTGACGAATTCCTTCTTGAACCGCAATATGCACATTTGTACATGTACCTGTATTCATGTTAATAATCATTTAGCTCTGTTAGCTATTAGTGAATACCTATACAGTGAGGGGTTTTCCTCATTCTGCTTTGTAATCCACTTCCATTTAGAGTTAGTTTTTTTACCAATTGCAGGAGCTCGTTATTCAGACTGGAGTCAGATGTTCTTTCTTTTTCAGTGTCAGAGAAACATTTGGGATGGTATATTGATGAATCAGTGTGAGTTGTATAGTGATGAATGAACACCACAAGTTAGATTCTGGTCAAAATGTCAGTGGTGCAATAAAATCATCGGAGCTTGAGGAGCAGTCGACCTCTGTTCTAACTGCGGCCATTTATTGCCACACAAGATTTTGAAGAGTTTGAAAACATATATTTAACTTCCCAGAAATCCTCATAAATTAATTTATTCAGAAAAACTAGAACATTTAGCTTTTTTATGTTAAATTACAACACATCAATTCATTCTAACACACCAAGAGCCCAAATATTAAAAAGTGTGTCACTTTTTGTTTCATATTTTCAGATACGGCATGGCCTTAGCTAACAATCACGTGTGCTCTCTCAGTGACTGGTGAGTTGTCTCATTATTGTATATATTTGACCATCATTTTTTGGATGTGACAGAATCTCCAGAACCTCATTAATTTGTTTTCAGGGGGAGTAAGCACTACTGCCAAGTGAATCTGACCGCTGGTTGTTGCTATGTTCCCACTATAAGGTGAGAATGCACATTTTGATTATCCTTTCCAATAGAATCAAATAGGGAGCTGTAATTAATCAAACATAACATGTAATTCCAGCTCAAGTGGAAGAAATGCACCAGAAAATTCACTTTTTACAGCCACGATCAACGCTGGATCCTTTCTGTGTGAGTTGACCTGCTAAACATCTAAGACATTACACATGATGTGAGTGATATTTGTTCTAACCAGTGTGATCTCCTCTTTAGTTCTGCTGTTCTGTATATTCCACCATGCCCATATTATGGAAAAACACGCATGTCACTCCACGCTGAGCAAGTTTGCGCTCGCCTTTGGTGTGGTGGCAGCTTTGGGGGCATTTGCAGCTGGAAACTGCAATGTAAGTATTGCACGTCCTGCTGAATGTGTTTGAATAAGTTTAATTAGCAGCTTTAAATTGCCATCAAAGGGCTCTTATAACCTGTGAGAGAAATTCACCTCACAGAACAGTAAGCAGATCATAAAATACTAACAATAAAGCTGAATAGCTTCGGTTTGCACCTGTGCTGAAACAGCAAACAAAGGTGGGTAATATTTGTTTTACGTCACCTGTAATGATTAATTAGAGCTCAAGCAAAGTTTGCACAGTCTTCTACAGTTTTTAACACGATTTTCAGTAAAGTGTACCATTTTTATTTGACTAATATCAAAAGTGTATTAAAGACCTAATGTATATCAACATTTAATTTACTGTTGTTAAGTAGACTATTAAACAGGAGGGAATGGGACCAGTTACCATTCACCACCCAAATGCTGAGCCTATGTCTCTCCAATTTAAAAAATAGCAATTTGTCAGGTGACATAGTTGTTTTGTCTCACTCCAACTGCATGGGGCTGTTTCAATCAATAGTATAGACATTCAACACGCACATCTATCAATGTTTATAACTCTATATATATATATATATATATAACTATTCATCTATCTGTCTGTCCACCACAGCCAGGTTACCTGCCACTGCCTCACTACCTCGGAGCTGCCATAAGTTTCACGTGCATCTGCTTCTACACTGTCCTGCTCACTTCGCTGACCTCAAAGTGTGTGCTGACCGGATATGAGAAGATTCTCTACCCGTTCCGAATCACCTCCACTGTGGTTCAAACCATTGTCACCATCTGCTGTATCCTTTCATAAATCTTGAAGCTAAATTCAATATTTGTATTTTACACAATTCTTCTTGTTGAGGGCAGTTAGGATGAAAGGCGTTCAGTGACTTGTGAACAGACTTCAGCAGCGACGCCTGAGTTACACTCTCCAGCTGTTTTATCGCACTAGTACATTCCCTTTGTGCCCTATTTGGATCCAATCTGCTGCTCTTGTTTGCAATGTGGGACAGGCCACAACAATCTCTATTACTGAAGTAGATAAGAATCCATGGAATTTTAAGCTACATCAATCTTTCATCATTGTTTTCCTGTAACACTCAGCTTCCTCCTTACATCTAGACTGCACAGTGAAACAACATGTTAGAGTTGAATGTCAAGCTTAACGACACCCTGACATTAGTTGATGATATATCTCAAAATGTGCCGATTGAACCTCTAGGCCCCCGGTTTGAAGCGGCTCAAGACAAAATGTAGTGCATTATCTAAACACTAGCCCAGGTGTGCAAGAACATACTGTATTACAGGATAACATGCTTCCTTGTACTTTGTATGATGTATTTAGGCTGTTCCTCAATGCTCCTGAACAGATCTCCACTTGGTTCAGAAGCAATTTATAAACGACAGGTTATTACAAATGACTAACCATAACTGTTTGATACATCCTTGACCTGAAACCCTTCAGATACTGTTTTGTTTGCCCAGAATGAGTACCATTACGTTCACTTGTCGGCTATTTTTGAGTGGATGCTCGGCACCAACCTGGAGCTGTTTGAGCTCAGCTTCGTCGTGGAGTTTTGGTTCTTCTCGTCCTTCATGCTCTCAAATCTGTTGAGCACACGAGAGGAAGAAAAGCCTTTGATGATGTCGATGTCCTGATATGAGGCTGCCAGGGTCCAGGTGAAGCACATGAGCAGTGATGATGGACTGAGTGAGACATCTGCAAAGACACCTGTGGCTGGACGATCAATAATTTCTTTCCATTATTCTGTTGGATTATGACCACTTTCATTCTACCCTTTTGCCTAACATTTCCTTATTCCAAACAGTAGTTCTTATTTATTGAAACAAGCTTGTACAGCAAATGACCAAACCATACCAGTTGTATTACGCTTTTGTGAAAGCCATGTCGATGTCAACCTGATGTCTTACTCCCTGTTTATGTTATTCGTTTCTTTGTTACGATTTATCAGATTTTAATATAATCAACAATGAAGATTTCATTAAGTACACTAAACATGACAAAGTCATGAAAATCTCAGTTGTTTGCTTCACATTAAAGTTCTTTAAGCACATGCGTAGAGCTTTGGCACTTTAATAAAATCATGACCACTGTAAACTGAACTTGTTATGCCGTTGCAGTGCACACAATCAGATGTTCCCTATGACGTCAAAAGATCTGGTTTGGCTGGATGACTGAGTGACAGCCAAACAAAATAGTGAATTCACAGACAGACAGTAACAAAAAGAAGGCAGTGTTCTTTCCTTTACATATTTTTTTTTAGGTGTGGTCTGTTTTATGTGCGAGTCAGAGAACAAACTAGAGTGAGGATCTCTGAAATCAATTCACCTCTAAAGTAACAAAGGCCATCAAAATGTACTTTGTTTCTCAAGCAAATGAATACAATATTTCGTCCCAAACAGACGGTTGCTGGATGTAACTAGTGGGCTAAAGTCTTATTTTCCACAATTCAGTGCTACACTTCGGACACTGAAACCACAAACGTCCACAAAATGAGACAATGTCGATCTGATTTTAATGCAAAGCACTTAACCTTTACTTGAAAGAAGGTAATATACATCCTGGAATTACAGATAATAAAGATACATTATGAGCAAAATCATTTCACAATGAATATCATCTTTCCTTTGCATCAACCAAGAGAGGAGTGCGACATTATCTACAGTTTTTGTTAGGAAGAAAACAGTGAAAAGCACACCTAATTCTGTCAGCATCTTTACTTTATGGTACACTGTAGAAAATGTCATTTATATGCAGAAGTCCACATTATTGACGGTAATAACAAAAAAAGAGAAAAAAATAATAAACAATTTGAAAAAACACAAGTTTCATTGTTGTCTTTCAACAAAGTAATTCATCTGCAATGCATACATTATAAATAAATGTAAGGGGAAGAAAAGAGTTAAAAAACTACTAAAAGCAATATTCCACAATTCCAGCATGGCTGAAACAATAAGTGGCCTGAAATCCAAACCCTATACTTTGGAGTGTGACCACAGCTTTTACAAACCTTTAAGATAATGTAGATTCTTCAAGCTGCTGTGTCTAAAAAGCCAACTCATGCTTAACACTTCTGGATAAATCAAGTTAAAATTGCCCTTAAAATTTGATCTGTGAAGGGACAAGTTGCCGACCATCTTTACCTGCGAGGTGAGAAACTGTTTTTGTAAGGAGTGAGAAGTTCAGCATGAGAAAAACACAAGGCTGTATAGTCAAGAAAGTTTTTTTGTTTTTTTTTGCAACTTCAAGCCATTTAGTACTGAAAAAAAAGCTAGGGGAGGTCACTGGTATTAATCACAGAACTCTTCAACTCTAAAAAAGGAAATCATTTGTGTTCTCGAGTTAATGTGTGACATTTTGAGAACAAATACTCCTTCCTATTTATAACCATCACCCCACTGGTTTCTCACGTTGGGGGAAGCTCCAACTACACACTTTAAACAATTCTCTTTTCAATAAAAAGGAAAAGACAATACAGTAGTTGACAACTAAAAAAAAAATATGATTATTGTGATGAATGATGCGGTTTGGTAATTGTTTAAATCTACAGCAAGTTGAAATTGGAGGAGTGTTTCAAACGGAATACATGTTCTTGGTGGTGGATCCGCTCTTGCTGGATGTGTCGTCGTGCGACTGGTAGCCGATCAGGGCTTTGTTGGGGATGCTCAGACGCTCTTTATAATTTTGCCTGCGGAAAGTCAAGAAGAAGAGTGCCGTGTGAAGACTAATGCACACCGAGTGTCTCCATCTAGTGACCAGCTACAGTACTTTCCATCACTTGTGCATTACCTCCTACAGACGAGGCGACTTACCCTATCGTCATGATGGCGTCCCTGTTTTGGCAGGTGCTAGTCCAGATGGCTATTTTGTCACCTTTTGGTCTGACGTTGACCACAGCTCCACACACATCTTCACTTGCCTCATCAAACGACTCACCGACTAAACACAAGAGCTGCAAAATACACGACACGCAACATGAATCGTACTGTTGTTTTTTTCTATAAATCCCAACCGTTCAGAAGATAAAGGTTCATCAGGTCGTCTAACCGTCTCCATCCAGTAGCGGTCAAGGTCATTGTGTCTCTGTTGCTTATTGAGAGTCATCAGCCATCGACCCCCGAGCTTGTTCCTGTCGTCCTCCCACATCGGCTTGATCCCATCCTGACACACAAAGTCAAAGGTTCAACACTTTTGTGAGCTATCTCTGCGGCTCAAACGACTCAACATTTTTACATGCTGCAAACATCCCACAGGTTGAAATGGGAAACTGTATTTTCGTAATAAACAGATTCTATTTTGAAAAAAAGGCCTCACCTTAAATAAACAATAATCGCAGCCAAAGCCAAGTTTGCTTGGTTGCTGTATGTGGTTGTATAATCTGTAAGAAACATAGAATAGTGTTAAAAGCATTCCAACATGTTGACCTAAGTGATCTGTCATCATTCAGATTGATGGTACAGTGAAGAATTAATTTAACACTGAAGAGGGGATACAAATCTACACAAGCACCTCAAACTAGAAACGCTCTGATGATTTACATGTCGTACGCGAGATGGTTTCAGTTGTTTTCCTGTAAAAGTTGTTCTACTGTAAGAAACTCTTACATTTTCTATCTTAGCCAGTATTTCTAAATACTACAGATGCTCATACAATGAGTGAGGCGCAGACAACAGAGGAACATGTAAACATAAAGAGTTCATCTGTGCTAGAAATCATTTAATGACGGATCATTTATAAAGATTCAAGAAATCCCTTCATGCCTTCATGCTCATCACTACGCAAAGAAGACACCTATTTTCAAAAATACCATTCTTATGAAACTCTTCACTTACACACCTCTAAGTCACAAAATCATAATCACATTACAGGATTAGTAGAAAAAAAACGTACGCCCAAAAGTCTTCCACCGTGTCAAACTTGGAAATGAGACGCAGGTTCTCTGTCCAGCTTTTGCTCTTGTCATTTTTAAAATACCACAGGGCCCATCTGAGAGAGAGGAAAAGACCAGAATCAAAACACACTCAGTATGTATAGGACAGTGGCAAAATGACTCAAGTACAATGGCAGAAAATCACAATAATTATTCTCATACAGAAGAACAGAGAAAGCCGGCTATCATCAGCTCTATACGAGTGCAGCCTTTGTTTGTGACGGGCGCTGCTATTCTTTCATCTATTCCCAGGAGCGAAGGGGCTAGCAGGGGAGGGGATGAGGGCAAACAGAGGACACTACCACATGTACGACTACAAAACAGCCATCAACCCCACCCACGTGTCACAAACATAGATACTACACTTAAAGACAAACCACAGCTTGATACTGTACTCGTGCCATGTAGCAACTCCACTGACACACATTGCTACACAATACAGGTGTATCATTAGTGGAAACAGACATGAGACAGCACACAGGCGTGACTCCTCTGGTGAGCCCAGCAGTTTGTTTACCCGCCTAGTCGCGGCATGAAAACAAACATGGCAGACAGTAGGTCAAGTCACTGATGAATTTATCAAGGAATCATAATCCATTCAGCCCGTTTCCTTCGGCGTGGGTGGCAGATGGTTTTGCCAAACACAAGTGTAGCTATTAGGGGGGGTATGGCCTAAATTTCACAGTATTTTTGGGCACTAAATCCAACCTGTACTGCATTATCAATACAATGTACAGGCAAGCCGAGGTCGAGGCAACAAGAAGGAAAACAAATTTCAGTGGCGGTTTGAGGGGGGACAAGAAGCGCACGTGTTTGTTTAGTAGAAAGTTCATGTTTTTTTTGGGCTGACGAACGACGAAACATGGCAGAGTTGGTTTTAAAGAAAACTAAAATTGAACTAACACGGCATAATTTGAATTTGATGACAAAAGAAGAAAAGAATGAATGGTTGCTGTGAGAAATAAAGACACAATGCGTCAGTTGTCCTCGAGCAGGATGAACTGATCGGGTAGTGACAGCCGCCTCTCTCTCGGCTTCTTCTTCTTTAGTGTTTATTAGCGGTTAAAACGATAGATTACCACCAACAAGTGGACCGGAGTCGCAGTTTATGTTTTACGTTTGTGTAAAAATAAAATACAATCAGCTGATAGATTGCTATTGCATTTTTTTAAAACTCCTAAATATTGACATCAGTATTTGCCTTAAAATTCTGTATCAGTCAGTCTTTACGTTTCACAGAGTAACTGTAGGTCAACCTTTAAAACACCAGAGGATGTTGTCATTTCCTCTAAAAAAACAGCCATTTCATCCATTCTCTATCTCCAAAGAAAGGAACAGCCATGTTTGGAAATAAAATCACCGGAGCATCAGCATAACGGATATTGGTGGTTTGCTATTGTTAGTCCATTTAATAGAATGCATATTAAAGCAGAACATTTTCCACAGCATACTGCAGGTTTTATGAAACCGAATGTGCTTATCCGACCTTCCTGCAACGGTTGGTTTCCCTTCATTTTAGTACCATATGAAAATGTTGCACGACTTGAAACTTGAAAGCGATCATCATGTCTAGTTGTGTTACAGCTCAGCAATAGAGAAGTGCAGCCGGTTCAAAGCCATCTGTAGATTCAATTTCACAACTCTTGTCAAAAATAAAAGCAGATGTGATATTAATATTGCTGCATTGTCTTAAGTTTCACGTCTCTGCAAGTTGATGATTATTAAAATGACCGGTATGACACTGCAGTGATGGTTTGAGTTCACCGAGTTGTTTTTACAATCTTTCACCGGATTTATCCGTCTAGCTGCAGAGTACACACAGCAACAAGACAAGACATGTTACAACAACGTGCACTCAGTTGCCAGTTTATTAGGTACACCTAGCCAAAACGAATGCAGTCTAATACAACAGTTTTAAAATGAATCCTACCTTCATGATGGTTACAATGTTTTTGTTGAAGATGTTATGAGAGATGTTGAGTCACCTTTATCACCAGTCGGAGGCTGTAGTTTGTGAAGCTGTAGAATTGTATTTCTATCATTTTGTCTAGGTAGGCAACATAACAGCAACATCTCTGTACAATGCAGGACTGTATTAGAAAGCATTAGTTTTAGATGGGTGTACTTGAAACTGAGCGTATACTTTTATGTAATATTTCACAACACACCAGTCTTACAAAATTCTAATTGATTCAACAAGCCTGGGCTTCCTCAAAGTGAAGAACCGCCGTGAGGAAAGATAAGAAGCAACGACATCCAGCCTTCTTACTGAGACGTCCACCATTAAGGGTGTTACAGTGAAAGCATCCGAAGACAATAATCCCTCCACAGTACGTTTGAATTAAATCTGTGCGCCTAAAACCGGAACGGCTAAAGCGGCAGATGTGAATAACTTTGACCTCCGAAGCTGAACAAGCAGAATGGCCTAGAAGTGACCTACTCAGTCAACTATTCAGCATTTCCTAACCCGACTGTACAATGCTCCTGAATAGGTCGTCACCACCACAGAACTACGATAACATTTCTAAAAGGACAATAGTGAACAACAATTGCAACACTACACATGCAGAGTAGGAAGCAGAATCCTTCATCCTCTGCTTTTGATTTGAACCTCAAAACAGATCATAGAATTTAACTGTAAATTATTTACTATCATAATGTTCTTTTCTTTGCCATGGCATCTTCAACATAACAAAAATATCCACCAGATGTCACAAAATTAATTTTAATTAGGCTTAATATGGTGCTCCAAATCATTTGACTAAAAATGTAATAGTTTAAAAGCCTATAAATACAAAACACAAGTTACTAGGCGTTTAACAGTCAACACACATCCTCAAGAGTAACTATGGAGAAGCAATTTGAATCATTTCTATCATCAAATCCAGCAGTACCCAAACATTGTAAGGAGTAAGTCTAACCACTTTAAGTTGTAATAACATTCAAACTCAGTAAATACCCTTCCTCCAAAACAAGACGAAGACTTAATGTGCGATATGCAACCTCTCAAATGTGTAATTCACATGTACATGGCCTTCTTTTAGACTGAAGAGCCGTCCTCCATGTTGTGTTACATTATTAGTTTCCTTCTTGAAATTAGCGCCAGTCCCATTATTTATGTAAAACATGTTATCGAGCAGATAGGTTACAGTATTTGTTGCAAATTGCCATTAAATCTGCATTGATGTGAAAGCTGCTGTCTGTGTGAGCACATGCACCTTGCGGTTGCAATATCCCATCAAACAGCAGCTGGTTTATTCTCACTTGTTTTGCAGGGGGTGCTTGATATAGTCCTCAGGATTCGCAACGACAACTGGGATGTCAGTTTGTTGTTGTTCTTCTTCAGGTTCAGGTGCTTTCTGCGGAGAGAGAAACACAAAAAGCATACACTTTATTTAAAGACAAAAAAAAACATTAATTCAAAATATCTCATCCCTGTATGTCTACTGATCACCACCATGAAAGCGCAGAGTTTGTACAGGTTATATGCAAAGCTGAGGTGAGAGATGTATTTATATTTTACTTGTGATAGGAGGCTGGATGTGGCCTTGCAGTTACAGTTATGTCAATGCAGCTTAAATATTGTCTTCTCCTGATCTAGATCATTATTACATTAAATTACAGTTATGTGAACCTGTATACCTGGTCCAGCTGAATTAATAACTTGTCATTTGCAAGAACCTTCATTATTTGAGGTGTTAATTGAAAGAAATGTCATTTTAGAGTATTTTAGTGTTTAAACTATTCGTAAAACCATCCACCTGGTAGGCCATCACATCCACGTTACAGTTATAGGGTTTTCCTCAGAGACCATAGCTCGATCACACACACACACACACACACTATTAAATATCTTAAGAAACATTCATATGCACACATCAGGTACTTTCAGTTAGGCAAGTTAACATCGCCAGCATTAGTTTTAGCAGACGTGCTAAGCTAGCTACAAGCTAGATACACACGTGTCAAGATTATCAGACATTTAATCAATAATCTCGTGGTATGAGTATTTAAAAGGTGCTGATGGTTGAATATAATCACCAAGACATTGACCCCAATATCGAAGAAGATTAAAACAAATCATCGATTGTAGTTTGAATGAACGACGTCCAGTCAGTCCCTCCCTGATAACAAAGTCAGGCACTGCCTTTCACATCACATGCTAACAGCTAACAGCTAACGTGAACTGGGATCCACGAGAACTGACACATCTGTGAGCCGAAACACACCAATTCCCCCAATTTAGTACGTGGTGTTTTGAGGAAGCAAACTTTTATAAGAAAGTCGTTGGATTCGGTGAAGATGTGGCTAGTCCTTCCATGCACATTAGTCGATTTTTTTTTCATCTATCTCTAGTCTCTCTTACCGGCTCGGATGTCGCCATCTTGACTGTAGAAATGTTCTGCTCTTTCAGCGCTTCTGCGTCACACTCCAGCCACTCACTCAACTACGGAAGCCGCCGAAGTACAGTTCACCCGCGAAATGAAATGACACATCAAGCTCAATAAATATATTTTAAATCTAGATTAATGTAGAATGAATATAGAATGTATAATTAAAGCATGAAAGTAGGCCCAGAATCACAGGGTTGAACACAATATTTGCTGACATGGGATTGTTCTTGGCTCTTACAAATCCACCATCTGTACATAACTATATGAGAGGCGCAGGACGCGTACAAGGGGCCCATATTACTGTTTGTATCTGAGCAGCCTTACTGCACCCATTAATGAAGGTGACTAGAACAAGGTGCGGGGGCTTGATCTGGTTTCCAATGTCACAATCAATGCACCAGTTCCTGGAAAAGGAACCTAGTGTTTTATTTGTGTAAGATTGTCATGGCGAATGAAAGCCAACACCCCATCCTGGTGTAACGTCAAATCAAGGCTGGTATGACAGTACATGTGATTAAAATGAACATGTGATCCCTAATTTTCCTGAATCCTCACTGTCACTGTTTTGTTCCTCATCATTAACCTTTCAAGGAATTTACCATAAAGAGTGAAGTGATAACTCTCTTAGATTCTTCAGATTGTGTCCATGGTGTCATCACTCCAAGCGTAGCTAAATCTAATTTCAGTATTCAAGGCCTACACTGCCCAGAACTGTGTGAAGACAACCACTCCCTCACTATTCATTATAGTTTACTTTACATATAATTATTATATATTATATAATTATCATCATTATAATCATTATTTTGTGCCATCATTAACAGGAAACTATATTGTGCGTACATTTTACAGTGAAAATCTCGACACTCAACTCACTTCTTTGTCAATGTAATTATAAAATCGGAAGTTTCAGTACTTTACTTGAGCTTTTCCATTTGATGCTACTTAATATATATACCTACAGTCTATCATGTATACTATGTAATTTAGCAGCTATTATTGCACTTATACTCAACTACATATATTTGATAATTATACTTACCAATTACTTCACAGATTCTGATTACTAATACATAATATAATTAGCAAAGCAATTATGATATATTAAGTTAAGAATTTATTGATGGAAATTCACAAACTACTCAGCAGTAAATAAAGAAATCCAATATGTTTAGTGGTCCATTCAGCATTGGGACTTCAAGTATATTTTGATGCTTATACTTATGTACTTATGCACTAAAGTTTAGACTGCAGGACTTTTACTTCTAATAGAGCATTTTTATACTGATATTACTTCTACTGAAGTAAAAGATCTGTGAACTTCTTGCTCCGCTGCTTTCATTCAGTCACTACAGACTGCCTTTTCAATGCCTTCATTCATGTTATCTAACGTAAAAAACACCAATAAGTTACACGCCGTGCGGTACACAGATGTTAAAAGTGGGGAAAAGAGAACGCTAGTATTGGAGCAATACTTGATACCCTGAGTTGAAGAATCAGCATCAGTTGAGAAAAAGTTGGATGGATGCAACTAACAATTCTTGTCAAACTACAATTATGTAAAAAGACAGAATTGTGAAACTGCTTCTAAAAAGAAAACGTTTATAGATTCAGTATGATGGAGGGAATTAAGCTTGGAATTAATCTATGATTATATAACAGCTTCTCTTTAGATAACTTAACTCCTAAAGCCCTCTTGTGTTCGTTGAAAAAATGTAATTAGCCATCTCAGCATCAAAATATTTTCTCACATCATCAATGTCATTTGAGCAAAAAAAAAAAACACAAATCATATCACCAGTCCTGGAGACGAACTGTACAAAAACAATTGGTGATTCATCCCCACGCATTAAGAGGACAACTCTATATTACTAAAGTGAAATTCCACAGTGGTGAGTCATAGTGTGGGAAATTTAAGAGAGAAAAAAAATAAGAAATAACTCATAAAATAAGTTGTGTTTGTGTTGCTAAAGACAGATCAGCTTGAACAAATCAGGACAAAGGAAATCATGTTCAGGTCCAAAATATAAATATGACTTTATTTCACAATCCCAAAAAGAGATTAGCCATCCACATAAGTAATGCTAAATTTAGTCTCTCCTCAAGTCTAAACTGGATATACTTTGAGCAACATACAGTAATTCAGTTTCAAAATAAGCAAGATCATCCATTGTCTAAACACCATTAACAGTACAGTAAAAACAATATGGTTCACATACATATTTACACATTTTCTACAAATAAAAGTTTTTTTTTTAGATTTTTGAATGCTGGTGCTAGTTCTTAGTTCCTCGTTGATACAAACACTTTCATTGTGGACTGAGTACGTCCCCCAAAGTAAATCAAAAGACATTTTTTTTTTACAACTTTAACTTTGTCATGTCATGTGTTCAAAAATGTTCTTTATAAATCAAGTGACTTAAAAACGGTTTACATTCATTTCATTTTGTGAGCATGATGTGTGTTTTGATAATTGTTACACAGTTTGGTTATCCGTGGAAGACATTTTTTAAAACTCTAGATGGACATTTGCACAATAATTTGCTTTTTACTGGTACTTGAAAAACATGATCAATGGTGGGAGATACCAAAGCATCTCAGTCTGTTCAGCCAGCAATTATCCACAGAAATGATAAAATGACCTTTTATAAGCATATACCAGATCAGTGTGCATTGTATAAAAGCACCATGCCATCACTGTACAGTATATAACCCAGTCAAGTCAATGCATGTACTTTGACATCTTGTCCTATTAGCACCAAAAGGAAGTCAAAGTGTGTGAAAGACCAAAATGTTTCTCACAGGAAACATTACACCACCAGTGTTAGTGTGAATATCAGTGATGTCGGTTGTGCTGAAATTTCATTGATGAGTTCTTGAAATAAAGAGCCTCTCTTTCATGGGTAATACAAAATAAAGATCCTGATTCACCAGGAGTTCACACCAACCTCCTTATTTAGACCCTGTAAATAAAAAGCTATAATCTGTAAACAAAGTGTTCACAAGAGTCGAGCACCTGAAATCGTCTTCGGCAATTGTCTGAGTGGGATTTGATGTTTGAGTGGTTTTTCAACAAAAGCAGAGAGGAGGATATAGAAGAAATAATTATTCAGTATCGGCTGACACAGTTTTGTATTCAAATCCAGAGTATGGACGTAAAAACTGGTAATATTCCGTTGACATATGTGACACTTTGTGATTTCTGGGAAAGACGGAGGTCTTATTAGCACCATCAACATTTTTTTGAAATCCTATAATCACACTTGTGCCCTATGAAAGAATTTTTGAATTTCTTTTCCAGAAGGTGAACATAAGTTAAGTGCCAAAAATGATAAGCACTTCATTGTTGGTAGCATTTCATGATTCCTCATTATGTTACGTTTTGAATTCCATTAGATATGTATGACATTTTCAATCAAATAAATGCAGAAATACTGTAAAAAATAAAAACATGTTCATGCTAAACTGTCATATACTGTATATCTCTATCTGTACATACATAATCAGGCCTACGGATTGGGACCTTTTTCAAGTTAAGTTTAGGAAAATAAAAAAGTGCTTCTTACTGTAATATGCCATACATATCTGTGGATAAAAGATAAACCATCAGGACATAGAAAAAACAAAAAAAAACAAAAGTGTGTTTCTTTCATCGGCTGCCAACAGAAGTCGGAGGCAGTAGGAGAAAAAGCACAATGCTACATGTGACAATCTGTAGTAAATATATGCACAATATTAGTCTTGCTTTCTACATTATGTGATGTAATGATGTCTAACAGAGAGGTTACAGTAAGAATGGCACCAACGTAAAAGCCAATGAGATGCATCTTATGAAAAGCGAACTATTGGCTGAAATACAGAGCATAGTCCTACTGTACAACATAAATTCTGAGCATCAACACATAATGCAGGTTATCATAGAAATCTTGCAGTAAACAGGCTTACACCAGGAATTAAATAGAAATCGTTATGATCAGAATAAATAATCACCTTTTTTGTTCTTAATCATGTATATAAAACCAGATTAAAAACATTTAAAAAATGCTTCAAAGCACCATCTTTTTACAATAAAAACACAGAAACTCACAGTTAAAAAGCCAACAAAACTTTGGTCTTCCTCATCACTTTGAAGGCAGAGATGAAGAAGGGCAAAGTCAACAAACAGAATCTAAAAAAGCACAATGAAAACGATGTAAAAATGAGAGTAGCAGTTTGAAGTTGATTGAGGTAAGGCAGAAGCACAGGGTGAAGGAGTTGTCTGTGTGTGTGTGTGTGTGTGTAAAACATGTTGACTAAGTCCAGCGGTTGTAGGGGCCCGTCACCTGGGTAAGAGCATAAGGGGACACGGTGACGACACCATCCCTCTGGAGAGTCCACGCTTGACGTGTGGGGACATTCATGACCCTCCTCGTCTCCTCCGCCTCCTCCCCCGTTTCTCCCTGTAGCTCCCCACCTCCAGCTCCGTTGCCGTTGTTCCCCACACATTTGCTCAGGCAGTCCTCCATCCTTAACCTCTCAGCCTCCTCCTCGCGTTCCCGTTCCCGCTTGGCCATTTTGGCGTCCCACATAGCCATCCCGTGGCCTGGTTCATTTAGAGACTTGTGCTGGTAGAAGACCAGGGAGATGCGGGTGGGGTGGCTGCGGTTTGGCCTGAGGATAGGGGTGGTGGCGTGGAGCTCCCGCCGTGCACACTCTATCAGGATGGAACCGTGTGACGGGGCCACGGCGACTCCGCCTATGTTACGGTCAAGGAAGTTGTGCTCGCTGTCTGACCACACCTCTTCCTGCTTAAGTTCCTCTGGGTCAAGCGGGGGAGTTTGTGGGGGAAGGGGGAGAGATGAGAGCGGAGGAAGGCCATGACCCCTGACCTCTGCCGCGACCTCTTCTGCAGCCCTGTGGAGTCCGTTGAGCCTGCTGAAGAGGCCCTCAGAGGTAGGTCTGGGGGAGAAGGAGGAGCGAGGAGGAGCACTCCCACTGGGGGAGGGTCTGAGCAGAGGAGAGCAGTGTACCTCGTTGGGCTCAGTTTTAAAAGCATGGGGGTAGTCACTAAGGGCATTATGTGGAGGTATACGAACACTCTGGTCACCAGATGTTGGAGAATAACCATTCATGCCGTCACTCATTGTCTTATAATTAAGAGCTGAGCCATTCTGTCCAAACTGGAGGCCTGGCAGGCCTTGGTGGTTGGGGGAGGTGACCTCCTTCTGTGGGGTGACCTCTGCACCCAGAGTGGGGTAGCTGCTGGTGCTCTGGTTGTAAGTGCTGGGTTGATTCCCCTGAGGTGGGTACCGTCCAACGCTGGCAGGTCTGGGTGGTAGTCTGTATGAGCTGTAGAAGCCCTGTGGCTCTGTTTTGGCATAGAAAATACACGTATTTCTAAAACACTGATGACAACAACAAACATTTATGCTTTCTGACCTCAACGCATTACTGATTATAATAGATTAATAACAGGACAAGAGACTTGGATTTACTACCTTTTTTGGGGGTTTCGCTTTTCACCTTCCCAGGAGTGAGAGGAGTCAGCCCAAGCTTCTTCTCCAGTTTCTCTGCTTGAGACTTCAGACGAGCTTCTTGCCTTATCTTCCGGGCTGATTTCACTGGCTCAGCCAGTAGACGCACCTGACAGATAAAAAAAAATAAAAAATCAATGGTTTAAAACATGATACATGTTTTAATGTTGTTATACATCAACTTTTGCAACAAAGGACTCAAACCACGGATGGTGCAGTAAGAAAGAAAAGAAAAACTACAATAAAAAAATAAATAAGCGCTGCTTCCTGCTCACTCACCTCTCGGGGAAAGGCAGACAGAACTTGCAGAGCACCACTTCGGATTTTGGCCCACTGGGTGTCAACCTGACCAAACTCATCCCTCTCAGAGATCCTGTAAAGTGGCAGAACATGGAGCTGCTCATCTTCTGGTATGTTACGCACGGCACGGTTATCTTCCTTGGTTAAAGTGCAAACCTGAAAAAAGGACAAAGACAAAAGGCAAGTTGTTCGACGTAACAGTAGGCCGATCAATACCTTAAGAGATGGACACATGAAATACAAGTATAAGGCATAGCGTCATACTTGCAGTTTGCTTACCACAGTGCTGCCGTTATTCATGTTGTGAGTGTCCTTGTGAGCGTGGGCACAGAAATCCACACAGGCTGTAACCCCAGAAAAAGGACGTCCCTCCCTCACGCCCAGCCGGCAGTCATCCCCTGCCGCCTCATTTTCCACCTATTAGAGGTGAAAAGACAAGACACAAGAACAACTTGGTTTGTGTAATTTGAGAACAATAAGAGGACAATTAACATCATTTATATTGGAACTACATTAATAGTAGCCCAAGACAGCTATGGATCATCAGGTAAGTGTGGCAGCTGTTTAACGTTCCATACCTGGTTTTGGAAGGCCTCAGGAGCCAGTCTTTTGTAGAGTGGTGCGAGGTCAGTGGCAAGATTCTGAAGGTTGCTCTCTATCTTCTCCTCCTAAAAGTAATGGACAGATTTAACAGTTTTGGGTTGAATATCTTATTAAACAAATATACAGGTGAGATTGTCATAGCCAACATAAGCCACTAGGCTGAATTCTGCTTTTATCCCAGATAAATAGCTAGCACACTGATTACACACACCATTTCCTCTCACATCACTATAAAAACAATGGAAACAAATAGAAGAGATTGTAATAGATGATCTCCTCTAGGATTTTTTGAAGATGACCACTCCCTCACCTCCTCCCGGTAGTCTCCATGCAGGCGGAACTTGCGGGGCACTTTGCTGCGGGCAAACTTACAGCCATTGAAGTACATACTCCAGGAGCATCCAAAGGAAAATGAAGCTCCGCATGTGTCTTGGTCCAAACCCTGGCATGCACACGTACGACTGCGGAGATGGAGTTGCGGGAGGAAGATAAAGAAACAAACAAAGCTGGGAGGAAAAATTATCATTGCAAAACAAAGGAAGAAGTACTCACTCTTCATTGAGGGCACAGCGACGGCTGGTGGGGGAGCCGTGTTTAAAGAGGGTCTGTGTGAGCTCCTGGTAGAGATTGTCTGCCACCGGTCGAGGGATTCCCTCCCACGCCATAATGAGGATCACCAACACGGCAGTTTCACAGTGGTGCCCTGGCCTCCGGCGGACCAGACACAGCAGCTTCTCCTGTTCACTGCCGCGCCGGATCACCTGTCAAGATGATTGTCACGCAGAAAACAAACAGATGAACGTTAGCACTGTAACACAGCAAAAACAAGCATTGTTTTTATACAATATCACAAAATGATGGATACCTACGGGGTAAAGGGTTCGAAGCACTGTGATTGACCTGCCGAACTACAAGATTGTGCTTCAAGAGAATAGTTTAAAGATGGTAAACCTGAGGTGGAAGCCTTGACATTTCTGTTGAGGGATGTCATTGGAAAATATGTTTAGGTTTTTAAGGTTTTGGTAAGAGTAAGAATCTGGGAGTGACTTCCATCTCTGCCCCTAAATATACTTTGGTGGGATCCATAAGAACACTTCAATATACAGAAGACATATTCAGGACATTTAGGGTGAACTACCATGAACACCAGCTACCTACCCATTTAGCTATCGGACACCCCTGGGAGCTCTTTCCTTCTTTCCCAGTGTAAACAACAACTTCCACCCTTACTGCATTTCCTTTGGCACCATATCTGTAACACACATAAGAGAAACTATACGTTTATAACTATAAGCTCTATTGATCACAGAGCACATACCAGTAACAACACATCTTTTAACATTACATTGCTACCCATACCTGAGGGCAACTGACAATACATACATCCATTTGATCAAATTACTGACTAAAAATACATTTGTCATTGAAAAGCTCAATGACTGCAGAATGACACTTTTTCAGTTTTGCGTGGGTGCGGACAGACTGTGATGGACCTCAAGATGTTTTAAACAGGCTGTTATCTTGTCTCAGCTCAAAGGGTTTCCTGTTTCAACATGTTGTGTGTGTCTGAGAAAGAGGGTGCACAACGTGTTGAGCTCGCTCAGCAATGTTTCCTTTTATTGACAGACTCTTTGGCTGTGACTCCACCCCATTCCACCGAGGTCGAGGTCGACTAGTAGTCTCTCAGGATATTTGGTAGAAAACACACCCACATATACACGGTGTAAACAGAGTAGTGGAAGTAGTCACTCTACCTGTTCTCCATCAGCTCCCTCACTGCAGGAACACTAGGTCCTGCCCCGAGGTGGGTATAGTAAGGGCCTTCCTCCTTTTCAATGAACTGTTCTGTTGGGGGAAAAAAAGGAACATCTATTGGATATCATAGCAACTTTACAGAGTGTAGAACTGTCCTTCAAAAACTGATGTGATGCTGGCATATTTTGGATTAAAAACTGATGCTCTTGATAAATGAGTCAGATTAACGTAAATGTCATATATACACAGTAAATGTAGCTGGATCTCAGTTCAGGGCTTAACAAAGCAGCCCAAAGCCTCCTCCAAATATGGCAGAGAAATGTGGCCTCCTTTTGCTTGCATTGGCCCTTGAATTAGGACACAGCTTGTGTGTGTGTGTGTGTGTGTGTGTGTATGTGTGTTTGCATCAGACAGAGAGAAACAGAAAATATCAGTTTGAGGACTTTCACGCTGGATTTAGTCACAATGTGGTTAATAGCCAATGTGATACCAATGCAGATGCTACACACCTAACAAATGTTAAGTAGCACCAACTCACCCACACATTCACAGGTTGGAAGATCAGCCAGTTTTTTGGAAGGCGTGTTGAGCAAGTTCTTGGTCGGGGTATCCAGAAAACTCATAGGAGACTCCAGAAAGCTGTTGACGCTGTTCTTGGATGGAGTTGATTCTGCAGAGCGACCCAGATCCCCATCAGTAGCTGTGGACAGCACAGTGACAGGTCCTGTTCTCTCCAGCTTGTAGTAGCCCTGCTGGCTTGGAGGAGGGGACTGATGACCCCCTGAGAAGCCATTAGCCAGGCTGTGGTGACCAGTGGTGTGGCTGAGGAAAGCGGTATTAGCTGGGTTGGTTTTAGGATCAGCACCGTGCTGCAGCCCAACACAGGGCTGCGCTACCTGAGTTAACAAATGCCTTTCACACTCCTGCCCCGGTCCTGCAGCATGGCCATTGCATGGATTGTGTTGGTGGAATGGACCACTCGAAGGGGACCATGGAGGGTGTTCTTGACCGAGAGTGTGGTTGAGCCTTGTGAGAGTGTTGTAGTTCTGAGTCTGCGGCCCTAAGAGGGCGGCACTGTGTGCGTTACTGTGATGGATGAGTTGTCTCCTTTCCTCCTGAGCCTCAGCCAAGTATCTCTTCAAGTCAATTTGAGCTTGAGGCAGAAACAGGTTCCTCTTGTGGTGAAGGCCTGGTTTCCCCTGCGGTTGAACCTTCTGGCCTCTGCTCCTGTGGGCCGTCTCTCCATTTGGCGTGCGTTTTGAGAGGGGGGTCCTGCAGTTGACCCCCTCATTAGGTCCATCACTTTTCTTCTTCCTGGGCTTGGCAGGCGTAGCCCTTGTTCTTTTCGCGGGGGGCTTTTTCTGACTGGGTGTTAGCTGGGAGTTGTAGTTGTATTTGATGGCCGACACAGGTGTTCCTTTTGGAGGGTTGTTCTCTGACTGCTGGCTGTGTCGAGACTGGATGATGAAGGCCAGGTCTGCCAGCTGAGCTGCCACCTCCTCCTCCTCTCTGTTTCTCCTCGCTTTACCAAGCCTGTCTCTGTCCTCCCCAAACAAGCGCTCATGATCTTTACTGAACTTCATGTCACTGGGATATTTATAGCTGCATTCCGACTTGATGACATGAGAACTTAAGCCCGGCTCTGTCCTCCTGCAGGGTGCTTTATCACTGTTTGAGCTGGCTTCTAAGAGGTCCTGCAGAGACAGCTTCGTGTTAGAGCTTGACCCCTGGGAGCGCTGGATGACGTTCCCTTGTCTGGCCACAGGGGGGCGTATGACTGACGTCTGGTGCTGTGGTGAGCTGATGACTGAGACTTTGTTGTAGCGGATGGCTGCTGTGGGTTTGGCTTCTTGCAGGTTTGTATTTGTATTGGAAGTTGAAAATGGGGCAGCAGTAGAAATGGGATGTTCACACTTACTTTCAACTTTAATGGACCCTTGGGTGCTTTGAGGTATAGCTGCCAGTTGAGTCAAGGCCTCAATAGCAATAGCCTGATCAAAACTAAGATTTCTTCTCTCTGCCAAGGACTGCACGCTTGGTTGCAAAACACTTGGAGGAGGTTCACTTTTGATAGGCTGGGGAGTCCTTTGCAGGCTAACAGGAGTGCTTTTCTGACACAAGTCATTCTTTAAGTCCTCTGGCTCTTCTTTGACAAAGTACAAATCTGGCGGCTCTGTTTTGATGGAGCACAGAATGGAAGAACGTGAGCTGAAAAGTTTCTCCTCCAGTCCCTGCCTCTCTGTGACAGAGAGACACACCACGGCGGCCAGCGTGGACAACGGGTCTTCGCAGACCTCATCTTCATCACTCAGCTGTGTGGTGGCCTGTTCAGTGATCCACATCCACGGCTCCTCCAGTTTGATCTTCTTCAGTGGAACTGACATGTCGTCCGGAGGAGTCTTGGGTCCATTCTCAGGCCAGTCTTTAGGGATTGCAGCGATTATACTCCTTTGAGGCTCCGATGCAATCGTTGTCCTTTTATATGCAGACTTCAGATCAGAGTGTGACCCAGTGGTCGTATTAGCACCGTTAGAACCATTAGAACCATTCGGAAAAGTCACAGAAGAGCATACGTGTTGGTGAAGGGCAATGCTGGTCACCTCCAGCCCGGGCTCTCTTTTAACAAGTGCCGGCCGTCCGCCTTGGTCCAAGGCCAGGTTGTGGGTGAGTGAGTGGATAATTGTGGGAGCTTGTGTGTGAGGTATGTGGCCTTCCTCCCCCTCATCTTCCTCCACTGCCGTGTGGGTGTCATCCATCTGCGCTTTGCCTTTGCCATTTACCGACCCACTTTCAGGAACCACCTGAGACACAGAAACAGAGAGAAAGAGAGGAACAAGAGGAGAGAAGTGACTCAACAAGCTCTGGCAGTCACGGCTAACAGCACAACAGATTGCCTCCCAGCATGGCATGAGCATCTGCTGCAGCCACTATCGAGTCTGTGGAAAATATTATTGCCTGTGAAAGCAAAGAATCTGCTTTCTATAAATCTTGTCCGAAACCAATTCTCGAAAGAGAGCAAACAAAAAGTAAAATTGTGTGAGTTCACAGTCGAGGGTTCAATAGGGACCAAATTCCTGCATGAGCCGTGGAGTGTTGACAGCCACGGACCCACAGGTAGCCGAGAGCCAACGAGTGAACATTCGCAGTCACGGACTGTTCTTGATTACGCCACTGCCAGTGGGTCACTGAGGGCATGTGTTCAGCGCGTATGCACATGTTGTGTGTGTGCCGGGTTTGTAGGTGTGTTTCTGGACATGCATGCATGCATGTGTATGCAAGCACATGGGATTATTAACACACACCCTGCCATGTTAACCAATAGGCATTGTTGAGTGAGTGATTAACCCACTCAGGGTCTTATCCTGACACAGTGCAGCTTGACCCTTTGGCTAATAAGGATTCTGACTGCCAGCAGAGCTACGACCATTCAAAGGTCCGCAATATTGACATATTGACTGCCTCCAAAAGCCATGTTGTAAACACACTAACACAGACCTTCTTAAGTGCGGACAGTCATAACTCCATGAAGAGGAATAAAATCCACTGATTTGGGGAGAAAAATAAGTTACGGCAGTTTTTTTTTGACGTAATTTAAGTTATCTAAGAAACTAAAAGGGCAAGAAGGCAAACCCATTCTGATCAAAATCTGGCATATATAAGTAAAAGCCTTCTTTATTCTTTATCATCTCGAGTGAGCATACGATCAACTGAAGTCAAGTACAGCTGCTTCTTATTTTAGGATTTAACCCCGCATCACATTCAGAATTGAAGCCTTCAGCAGTGGAAGACTGATTAAAATGTTGCAGCGTGACGAAGATTAAAAAAACACTGCATCATGTGCCCAGACTCAGCAAAAGGATCTTAAACTTGTTTGCAGGAGCTGGAGGATACATGTGCATTTCTGTGAGCTGTGTGTACTGTTGATATTAATGTGTGTGTGTGTGTGTGTGTGTGTGTGAGGCATCCCATGTTCCTACTAATGAACTAGCACAACTTCAGAATAGCTGGAGATTTATTCTTTATCACTGTTTACTTGGCATAAACACCCATAAAACTCCCATCATTGCCTCTGTTTTTATGCATTTTACAGCAGGAGACGTGCACTCCAAGTTGACAGATCAAAAGTAAGCAGCAACGGTGCTTCAATATAAACCAGACTCCTATGAACCCACAGACCAAACAGAAAACATTTCATCAGTTTCATGTGCTCTATTCAACTGCTCTCTTTATTTCTATCAGACATGGGGGCTGGGCTCGGTCCAGCTTCTGAGACATCACGGATAAAATGGTAACAGTGTGTCTGACTTTCACGTATTCACAGTGAAAACAGAATGGAGCCTTGTGACATCCCACATGTGATGGCTGCTGAGAAAGAGCATGATCAGTCATTCATGAGTGAGAAGGCAGTACACAAATAGGAGACGAAGCGGTCTTCCAGAGCTAAACGTATTCAATTAAAAATGGAAAATGAAAGGTGTCAAAGGCAGCTCTGAGCTCTAAGAGGATTAATACTGAGCAATCTCCTGCATTGGGTGTTTGAAGACGCTTGTTAGTTGCCTTAAGAAGGTCTGTTGCTGTGCTCTGTGACATCAAAGAGAAGAGAAAGACAAGAAGAGTAGTTCTTTAAAACTACTTTACCAAAGCAGTTACTGTATTTGTGATAAGGAGGTTTGACACCAAAAGAAGCTGCTGTGTGATTTCTGCTGTTTGATTGGAGCCTAAAACAAGTTTTCGTGGTAAAGGAAAGAGAGTAAAGAGAGCAAAAAAGCAGTAAGTGTTCAAGCTGTTAAGACAATTGAAGCCAATGTCATTCGAAAAATGTCTTTATCTACATTTTATGACAATCCATAAAATGTGTACCAGATGAAAGCCCTTGTTCTTTGACTATGTGAGATTGGCACTGGTGAACCTGCTGTTTACCCCTTGATGGCTGAGATAGATGGAAATGTTTCTCATATTTAACTCCAGTGTACCTGAGCTGGAAATATTTCAACATGGCACCACTTTGTGTATGCTCTTGGCCAGTTGTCCACAGGAATGCAAAAGCACATTGTCAAAAGCTGTTCCTTAAAACAATGTTAAAGAGGTGTAGGGAGGATTTAACATTAGGCAGAGGTTGAACTGCAGTGACCATAGAGCTGTTCATGGTTAATAATACAATGAGATTAGACATGATTAGTACGGTGGACCCAATTTATCACCACGTCATTGCACTGATGTGGTATTCCCGATCCCTCTCTGATTTCTCCCCAGTCCACCATCTGTCAGGGCTGTGCCGTATTACTAGAAACACGCTGCTGATGCAACAGATAGCTGGAGCTCAGGCTGAGGCAATACTGAAGATGCCAATGCAACAGGGGGAGATAGCCGCTCCACACAGCCTGTGGAAATGGACCACTGCGACGTTCAAATGAACGAGTGAGAGGAAGAGTGAAAAAGATGGGGAGCAGGGAGCAGGGAGAGGGAGAGGGGGGCGGGTAAAAGGCAGTGTGTGTGTCTGTCACAATAAACTGCTTTCAATGACAAAGCAGCTCTGGACGGCTTCCAGCACTGCACCAGACACACGCGTGTCTCTCTGCATGCGTTTGCATGTGTGCAAATGTGCATCTCCTTTGTGCATCCAAGTGTTCACGATACGAAGCTGACATCAAAGAACAGCCCCTGTTTTTAATTATGTTACATTTTGACAACAAAAAGCCTTAGGCTGGATGTAAATGCAGAGTCATGTGCTCTCATTTAGCCTGGGTCTGTGATGTGTTCAGGGCTGCATGTCTTTGTGTTGTGAGTTTGTTGTGTCTTTGTAAAATCACTCACACAGCGCTGTGCTTATTGTTTTAAATGCAAACACAGTTTTCTTCTTTTAGACAAACCCGTATCCAACGGCTGTGCTCGTCGAAGCTCTGAACATCAACAAAACATACGTTAGAGTAGCCAAGGGCTACAAACAGGCGTTCAGAGACCTGCCCTGGCAACAGAAGTGCAACCGTCGCTTGAATCCTAACAACTCTCTCTCTCTGGATCTCCAAGGAAGCTCAAAGGAGTGTGTATCTATTCTTCCCCCAACAACACAGACATACAAACACACTCACATACACACATGTCTAGTCCAATAAAAAAAATAAAGAGAGTGCTCGGAATTCATCAAATAAATTTGGAGCGATTCAGAGTAACTTTCAGCTGTTGTTCACTTCATGGCTGTGCAGAAATATTACACCGCTAGGATCATCACCTCACAACACTCTCAGAAACGATACACAGAGAAAAGCATGCTTCCTTCCTGGCTGAGGGTGTAAGTAGTGGTTTAGGTATGTTTCTCTATACACGTGAGAATTTCCTTCATTCATTGAGTGAGTGTTTCCTGTCTGCGCTGAGCTGAATGTCACATAGTGAACACAGAAAACACACTACATTAAAAAGACTAATACACTTGAAAGACCTGTCTCTCAGTACACCAGTATGAATTAGAGCTTAATTAACAGTAAAATTATACGGATTAAGACAGTAACAGAGGGATGTTTCCTCCAAACCACACGATAATATCCTCGCTACTGCAGTCCAACTAGTAAAGCCTGCCAAACTACAAGTTACGACCCTCAGCTCACAAGCACTCCACTTCTCTGCTATAAGCAGTCAGAAAACAGCAGGTGCAGAAATATGGCTGTCCAAAGCCCTGCACCAAAGAAAAGGGGAAGCAAAGGGGGCTCTTCATACGGCATAAGAGCTAAAAAAGACATGCAACGGGGAGAGAGAAGAGCGATGGCTGGTACCGTGGAAACTGACCTCTTTATTGCTGACTTTGTTGTCACCTCCTTTAAACCCATCTGGAAAAGACAAGCCAAACACTCACATGCAGAAGCCCCGGTCCTCAGTGACTGAGTAGGAACAATAACAACACCAGCTTCCAAATAAAGCACTCCAATCAGCTAAATCCAGCGTGGCAGAGAGAGAGAGGGACAACGGAGGACAACCTCTAGATGAGCTCCACTGTAGCTCAGCCATCTGCAGCGAGACAATAGACCCCGGGGCTGCCTTTACCTTGTCTGTCCTCGGAGGAAGCCCCTCCGGTTTAGGCAGCATATCCCTAAAAGGTATTGGTGGCCATCTTGCTTTGCCTTCCTTTCAGCCTCAAAAGAAAAACGCTGGCTACAGTAGCCGTGCGCAGGGCGAGCTCCTGGGTGTCATGACTAGTGCGACTGTGAGTCGCTGTAGCAAAGTGCTGCTACAGCAGACATGCACACACGCAGACATTTAGACACACACACACACACACACATACGGGATGCCTTTCGCAGACGCAGACAGAGCCTCATCAGCCAATGGCGTGAGGACCTTTGTGGCTTGTAAATTATCTTCCATGCCTAGACTCTCCTAAACAAAGGATCCCCTATGTGGGCTTTTTACTCCAGCCCTACACACATGGATTGGTGGCAAGCTGTGGAACGGACACTGCACACATGCTGGATCTGGATCACAGGAAAACAATTCCATCACCACTGAGATATTAACCCCTGAAGCAGCTCACCACACTGCTGTTGGGCTCTTTGGTGATTTCTACTGAATTCCTTCCTTGTGTGGACGTCTCCCTCCGTCTTAAACTACTCCCTATGAGTTTTAAGTCATGTGACCTATTATCTATTATACTGAATATTTTTGCAGCACGTCTAATTTCCACACGATCTAGATTCTAGACGTTTTGGAATACTGTGGCAGGAAAGAGGATGTTCACAAACATCCACACTGTCTCAACAACCCTTTCCCCTCATTCAAGCGTTTTTCTCTTTCTAAACAATTCCCTGAGGATAAGCTGTGGTTAGAGAAGAAACAAGGCGACAGAAAGCAAAAGACAAAGAGAGAAAAATGCTATGAGAGAGTAAAGCACACCCCCCGCCCCCCCCCCCCCCCCTTTTAAAGGCAACCATGTGGCCAAGACGCCGAGGTCATACTGGGACAAGGAAACATGAAGGCAGCATTAGCCGGTGCCTGTCGGCAACACTCTAGTAAACCCACCTCAGAAGAGTGTCTGATAATGGAAGCAGAGAGCGTGCAGCTTAATCCATACACAACAATGAGAACTGCATCAACGTAGTCTCCATGCAATAAGCATGCAAATATCAGGCTGAATAAATAGACAAACAAGTCATGGTGGAAGATGAAGTAATTATTAAGGGATTCAGCAATAAGCCATGTCAAAAGGGATTCATAAACACGTTACACCCACTATGCCTTATGGTAGCCAATATAGCACATGATCACATGTATTTTCAAAGGGAATAGGTTGAGTCCTCTGTGACAACATTAACACATGTCACAGTTCATTTATGAACATGTACATTTTCACACTATATTAACATTTAACTACAATGTTTTAACACTTAGATTTGGACGTTTTTATCTGTTACTATCCCACTGCAGAGTTCAACAGTCAGTCAGTTAGATGCTCATAACTTATCATAGTCACACTCCTGCATGCTGTGGCTTCACGTATATGTAGTCTCATATTATCTTGATTTAGAACTTCAAACAGGCTGTGTTCAGATATTATACCGTTTGCTGAGTGTTAGCAGGTAGCTCATGATTTAGTGTACGTCTATGGTTAGCATCAGAAACAGGTAATATTCAACAGAAGTCATGTACTCCAACAGTAATAATCACATGTTTCCTGACACACTGTAAAACAAACACTGATGCAGACTAAACACTTGAAATATACACAAGGCATGCGTGTGGTGTGCTGGAGCAAACTTCATCCCCACAAAATAATATTTCCCAAGCACTGTGAGTAGCAGAGAACCTCAGTCCACATTACAAAAACATATTCTCAGCTTTTTTTTAAATCCCAATGTGGATCAGTGCCTACAGATTTAGCATTTATACGACCAACCCATGTGTACATACGGTAGCTTTTACTGTAGTTTAACCCCTGAACTGGACAGAATAAACTTATATGGACACCTGCCAAATCAATGTGTAAATATAAGAGCATTTCACTACCATTTACATGTGCCAAAATAAGCATCATGTAGTATTTCACTACTATAAATCTAGAATAATGAGTCACGCTTACTAAATTGAGGAGAGCCATATCTGGGTTAAATTCGATATTTTCAGGTACATTGTGGCAGTTATAGTTGAGCTCTCCTCTGAATGGGAAGGTGTCAGGTAGTCTGACAGGTTTGACATTTGTGGCAAAGTCTACAAACTGTCAAACAGGTTACACCAACCTCAACAATAAAGCAAGCCTGTATAAGATACACCCCGACCACTAGCATGACCTAGTAACATAAATAAGTTGCACTGTGCTTCTCAGTCCTTCTCCTACAGCCACTCCGTTCCTGCATCCAAAAAATACTCCACAACTACTTACAATATTGCACCGCACCCTTCATTTTCAGCTCTTTAAGTGTCCCATGTGTTTTTTTTTCCTTTAATAAGCTACCCAGCTCTCGTTAGGAACAAGTAGTCTGGACATTAATCACCCTAAGCTACAGTATATGAGCATGCAAGTGAGGTAAAGAAAGTTGCTCTGCACCACAGTCGTAAACTGTCTCTGACACATCTGGAGTCTGACCCATTGGAGACCGGCCCGGTGATGGAGCTGTGCCAAGCGCGATTATTGCCAATAAGTTGTCATTACAGCCATTACCGATGACGCTAATATAAACGTGTCTCTCATTTGCATGGAAAAGTGACACATCTTTGATGAAAGGCAGTAGTTTGGGAGTTTCTTTTCTTTCTTCTTTGTGTAAGTTGTGACTTTCTACCTTCAGTGAAAGATAATGGAGGTTATAGTGGTAACAACCGTGGGGAGAACGGGAAAACATAGCTCTGTGCTTGTACTCGTCCCCATGTTGCTCATCCTGTCCACTCATGCACAATCTCTCACACAATCACACAGATTCAAACTCGTGATGCATCGAAACCGATATCAGTCCGACACTGACTCAAGTAGCTGGAACGGGTATCAGTGAAAACGGGGGCGACTTAAGACTTTGACTAAATGTCTGCACAATAGCTTTCTGCACACTGCATGTTCTCTGCTTCCTCAGCAAACACACATGAATACAAATGCAGGTTTGTAGCTTTCACACTTCCTGTATTGATAGTTAGTAACCCATGGTGGGGGGGGGTTACAAACCCCCAACACCACAACACCACACCCTAAACCACACGGACTGGATGGTCAGCATGAGGGAAAGACACCTCAGCATAGGCCAGGAGAGGAGGGAGGGATTTTAAAACCCGTTTGCATTGACCTAATGTCCTATTTAATGTCCTGTCTGTACTATCCATGTCTTTACCTGCTGATTTTGTTCAGCATAAGTCAAGAATCTGTACAAACACACACTGAAGTATTAACTCTTATCATAGCTCTGTGGTTTTGAGTTTGGGAGTAGCTTAGCTGTGGCTAAATATGTGTTTCACCTTGAGAAGGACACAAGGAGGAAGGGGAGCGGGTCCATCGGTTTTAGTAAACACTGACATACATGCACACACTGTCACTGACCCAAATACACACACACACACACAAACACTATGCAGGCAGAGCAGCATGGGGGCCCCAGATCCTCTCACAATGAGACAGGAAAGGGCTTACTTAAGGTTGCGCTAGTACAACATGCTGAGTTGGCATGTTGGCCATATGACTGCACGTGTGTGCATGCACTCACACACACACACACACATATGTGTGCAGACAGATGAATGCAAGCTCCAGTGGTGCATTAAAGAGCGACTGCACTCACTGTACAGCGACAGAGAGTGCTGAGAGGATAATGAATGAAGAACAAAGGGAATTATGGACAAGGCAAAGGGATGAACATCATCACAACTCAGTGGATGGCTGTCTGGGGTAGAGACATAATGACAGGAGGGAGCGAGAAGAATTTATACCCCTGTCAGGTGTATAATATATATTCTAAGGTAGACAGGTCTGGTTGATGCATGAATAAGTTCTGGTCTCTCCAGAAGGAGGCCATTGTGTACCCTTGGTCGGATTTGAGTGGCATTTCTTTTGGGGGGCAAAGTGGGAATTTCTTTTCACCCAGAGAAACCAAGTGGCACGACTTCAAAGCTTATCCAGGGACTTATAGCCCTACAACAGCCAGGACACGGTACAAACTCACAGATGCAACGGACCTAAGAGGGCTCAGGAGAGGAGCATTAGTCGTATAAATGTTTAACTCAAATCTCTTGCTGAATTATGAACACAAAACATAAAATCTTTGCATCGCTGTTGTTGAACAAACAGAATTGCTGCTGAGCTGCTACAGCTGAGTGTATATTAAAGCAAACTGAGTGGAATCCTTCATTAAAGTCATTAAATCAATGTCTCTGGTTGGATGTAAGCCTTCAACCTGGCACCGCCTGGTCCATACATCTGCTCTGATGCATAGTGGGGCTCAGGCCAAATAACTCAGCCCCAAATCAAATAAAACAGACATTTCCCCTTGTCCACGGAGCCCTTTTCTGGGCCACTACCCAAGCCCTGCAGCTATTACAGATAACTACCTCACAAGGTTGTTTTAAATTTAATTGGCTTGGACCCAGTTGACAGAAAATACAAAGCAACCCGAATCATAACCAAGCTCATGTAATAAAATGTGTGTATTTGCAGAGGTAGAAGAAGTGCGAGGAGAGAGAGAGAGAGTAGGCTGAAGCACAACGCAATATGCTTGGTCATAATGAGTTGGCCCTGTTAAAATGTTGGCAGTTTCTCTGACATTTCATGAACCATCACTACCTCATCACTACGTCGGCCCCCTTCTGTCCCACACATTTACATAATGTGACGGAAAAAGTGCGGATGTGCATCTTTCCTTCAGCTCATTGCCAGAGTGCCCACATGCACATGTGGGAGAAACTGTACCGACTTTAATGAAAGGAGAGTGACACACCAAACTCTATAGTGGCTTAGAAAATAAATTTGTTATAACAAACAAAACTCACAATTTTCTACACGGTTCTTTTCCTTAAAGGCAGCCAGTTGTTCCATTTCACTTCAGTACAACAATCGACTTATCTGAGCTGGATAATGCATCACAGTGAACACCATGTTTACTTTAACAATTGTAGATGTTACTGTATGGTAATGTCAACCAGTGCAGATTCAAATGTATCCGTACTTGTAATTGCATATATTTCTTACTCTTACCCTTTATGTTGTCATTGAAATATATCATATCAACGGAAAAGGTATATTATTTTGAGTATTTCTTCATTTTTTTTTACAGAGATCAATAAAACTGAATGTTAAATGTGAAATCTGTATATTGTCAAATTCTTGCTTCCAATACAGTTGAGACTCTTGAAAACATAGTTAACAGTATAACACAGTGGCCCAAAATACTACATATTGTTAGTGCACCTGTATTACAAATATATAAATGGTGCATAAAGAGTATGTATAACAGATTATGTAATGAGTTTCTTGGCAAAATAACCCAAACCCAATAAGCTTACTGAATGCATTGATTTACAGAGATAATGCAGACAATTTTGTCATGTTGAAGGCGTTGCAGGCAGCCTCAGCTTGCTGTTGATGACCCACTATGAGCAGGACAATCTGAGGAGTTTAACCTAATTACCTGGATGTAGGTTACCGAGTCACAGCCTTAAAACCCACAGTGCGTGTCTGCCGGTTATCTCCACTAATCCTCCTTACGACCCTGAGAATACTCCATCAGACAACCGTGGCGGGTCAAAGGTGAGCGCCAGACAATGAGGTCGCCATGGCAACCGTCAGCGCTGAAGACTTCCACTGCTCTGTGTGTGTGTGTGTGTGTTTGTGTGAGAGAGAGAGGGGGAAGAGGAGCTAAGACCTGACACAAGCGTCTGCTGGGACAAATCACTCTCACTTCACATTAAGCTGGTTCCATTTGAGAACAATGAGGGGGTTTGCGGCATAGAAAACTGAACTGCAAGCTGTGAAAACCTTCATACACACACACACACACACACACACACACACACACACACACACACACACACACACACACACACACACACACACACACACACACACACACACACACACACACAGACACACAGACATGTGCATGAACATCCCCATTTGACATTAAAATACAGGTAAGAATCACTGTGTGTATTTACACACAGCTTTGAACATCAGTTACAAAGCAAACAGTCACCGTTGGGTGCTGCAGGCTGCCTGTCCTCCCCACCAGAGTGCTGTCTGAGGGATCGGCAAGTGTTTTTCAAATACACGTGTTGTCTTTAGCTGGGCTACTCCTCTGGCAAATGCATTGCAGCAGAAAAAAGAGGAGTGCGGGAGATAAATTAGTTTGCAGAAGGAGCTGGGGCTGAGCTGGCTAGCTGACTGGAAGCATGCAGACTACTATTTGTCAAAAGTATAGTCTGCCTGCAGCTCTATTGTGCTGATCTCAATACTCCCTTAGCTGTGTAATTATGGTGCACCTCAAACCTACCCAAAGACTACCTCACCAGGTGCATGGTCTTGATAAATGCAGTGGCAGAAGGAGACAGAAGCACAGATAATAGTTAATACTATCTGTGAGTGCTGCTTTTTGTATAAGGGAAATCACATACAGCTTGCCAATAATTCAATATGTTTATTCCTCGTCTTCTGATGGAATCATATTGTGATGAAATCATATCTCGAGATATCAGAGAGACAGCACTCAGTGCTTTTTATTTGTCATGTACTTAATTCACACAGGAGTATATTGAATTACCGGAAAATATGCTATATCGGGATGTATAACGTTTTTTAAAATATGAAATTACCTATATCGGGATAGAAGATTTGGGCCATATTGCCAAGCCCTAGTTATACCATATGCTGGAAACGAAATAAAAACGACGGGTCAGCGTTCAGACAACCTCCCACCGCAGATTGAGACTTTGAAAAATATATTTATTTGAAGTCCGGCCCCCACATTGTCTGCTTAGAAAAATTCTGTCCCTTGGACAACTGTAGTTGATGACCCCTGCTTTAGATGAACCCAGGTTTCCAGTTGGTGCACGAGAACAGAGTGATCGGCCGTGTCAAAAGCAGCACTCAAATCTAAAGGCATTAGGACTGAGCATCACCTCTGTCAGCTGAGACCTTCACAAGGCCGTGTCTGTGACATGGAGAGCTCTAAAACCTGACTGAAAGCAGTTCAAATACTCTGTTATTCATTAAAGACAGAAGTCCTATTATTAATTAATAATATAGATCAAGCCCTACACCCCCGCCCGACCACTTCGCTCTGCTGCCTCGTCGCTCAGAGGTCCCTACGGCCGATCGCCCCGGTCGCGGCTGTTTTCTGTCCTGGCCCCACAGTGGTGGAATGAACTCCCCACTGACGTCAGGACAGCGGAGTCGCTGCCCATCTTTCATCAGGCTGAAAACTCACCTCTTCAATAAGTACTACCCTGAGCCTTCCACTTAGCACTTACTTAGCATTTATTGTATTCATACTAGTTTGTTGCACTTATTGTATTCGTATTAGTTTGTTTCTGTACATTTGCTCTGGTTTATGCTCTTAGATGCTTGTTTAAAAAAGGAGATGCACTTATGACTTCTGATGACTAGTAGTTCTCTTGAAAACCGATGTTGAATACTTAAATGACTGTAATGTAATGTAATGTAATATACAAAAACACAGGTAGGTATATGTATCTGTGCATATATACACTGAAATATGAAAAACTGTATCAGCTGACAACAATGGAAATGATCAGAACTGCAAAAATGTCGACATCTTGCATCCATTTATGAATTGAACTCTGTATTTAAGAGCTAGTGCTAATGAGCTACAAGCACTGACTGACTGAGGGGCAACTGTTTCCACAATAAGTGATGGATGATTTGATGATAGCTGTGTGCTCTAATGTTATTTGTTTGTACGATTGTGCAGAAATGTGAAAGTTTAAAACATTATCTATGAGTGCTGACATCTGCCTCGTCAGCCAATATATCAGTGTGTCAGTTCTGCAGCCTCGAGCTCTAAACATGTCAGGACTGTTTCGGTTAAATTAACTCTGTAAATACTGGAGCTTTCCCACTCTATGAGCTGTAGTATTTTGTTTCTGGTGTGTACGCGTTAGCGTGTGTGTGTTGGTGTGTTCAGGGCCAAGTGAGACCAGGCAGGGAGACCAGTCCTCACTGCATAATACAAAGCGAGGCCACGAGGGGGCCATCAAGCTTTAAAAAGGCTCACTTTGTCTCATATTAACACACAAACCATGGACTTTCCTTATTTGAAACAGTTTTTAGTGTTTTTGTTTGTCTTTATATTCATAAGCCTTATACAGTTCAATCTGTGGTCTGTTTTGTGTATTTCTTTTTAGTGTTTTATGTATGTAATGTTTTATGACACAGTAAAACCAAACCACAGTAGCTCACCATGGAAAAACGAGAAACAGAATTCACATGCCACTACATGATCTCCTCTTTGGCCTCCGTCCCTTTTCTCACAATCTCCTGCCGTTAGAAACTTGAAAGGGTGTGTGAGCTTGATCAGCAGGACTGGCGTTTTACCGTATTACTCAGACTATAAGCACACAAAAAGTAAACCCTAATACACTTTCTTTAATTATATATTTTAATAAAAGACAAGAGGTAAAGTTACTTCACCTGCATCTAGAATTAAGTAAAGGGTCGTGATCAGCACCTGGTGCCGGCTGAACCGCTGCAGTTGTATAGAATCAAACAAATACCCGTTCCCAAACCCCAAACACAGGTATGTCAATGTGATGTCAGTTAAGAGAACAACTGAGAGAGGATCTGCGGTTCTGTCATTTAATCTTTGTCTGTTGTCCAACAGCATGCATGCACCACACAAATATGTGTAATGTGTAATGTCAAAAGTAACAACCACATATACCGTGAATGTGTATTTTACTCGCACACACACACACACACACACACTGACCCACATTTCCTTCTATTCCAAATATGTTCAGAAATATCTTCCTGGCCTGATATTCGTCTCCTCACACCCTCTTACACTTTCACAGAAATAGAGCACAAAGGTCATGACTACAAGAGTATAGGAAAGAAAATATTTTACCCAGGGCATTTTGGTGGTTTTTTTTGGGCCATTTCTATACACAATATATCCCACACTTTAATTTCTCCCCCTTGGTAGTGTTTTAAAATTCAGATACCTTGAATTTAAGGTAACTTGCCCTTTGACCCTGATTATTTCCGACACTGATCACTACTCATACCGCAGGTATATCTGCCACTGCTATGACTCGGAGGACTCTGCCAGTGCATACATGCACGCGTGTAGAAACAGCCACATGGACCCTCACTCACAGTTGTTCACACAGAGCCCTCCCCCAGCCACTGAACTATGTACATGGTTCTGTGGCTCTGGTAGCCAGCTGCTGTGAGGAACTCTTATTCCCACTTACCAAAATTATTGAGAATATGTCTATTAGCCATCTGTCCCTACATAAGCACGTTGTTGATAAAAAACACACCGTATTCAGATTTGCTTTTAGCTAAGACCTCATCTGAATCAGTTTAATACTACTTTACAAAGTTCCATGCACAAACAAGTAAACAGTTTAACCCTGCATTAATCATTTTGACCACTACAATACAAGCTGACAACCACAAAGCGCTGACAAAACGTTGGTACTGCTAAAGTTAGCAAATAGTTGCCTTCGTACACATGCTGCATACACAGAGCAATATTATAACCTCATTGCAGTTGTGTTTCTGGACACTTGACGAATCTAACTCAATAACATTTTTGCTCTGTTTTTGGTCTCAACCTGAGAAAATATATGGGCCGTTCATTTGAAGTTGAATGTAAGTCCAATAATCACTCTCTTTTAGCTTTGTCTTTGGTCTCCACCAACTCCTGAGGGACAAATGTGTCCCTTTAGTTGCTACATGTTCTATGTTCACCAGCTAGTCGCTAACCGTCTCTGTCCACTAACAACAGCTGCCTGCTGAGGCAGACAATGACATTATGAGTAGAGTGGTGAGTCTGAATCAAAACATTTACGTTGCTGACAGAACAGCTAAACAATTAGCTTAAACTTGCTACAGAGCTCTGTAAAGTTAAAGGGAGCTATATATTCAAGGGATAAGTCTCTGTAGGTTCATCACTACAAGCGACTCTTTTCACATTGTCTCATTGTTTTCACATTTCGTCATTTGATAGAAAAATAAAGATGATAGCTGTTTTAAAATTGACTGGGAAAAATTCCTCTCTTAACAAACTTCCTGGGTGTTCATTCGTTGTCTTAATGGTTCTAAAATAGGCCTTCACAATGCCATTCTGTGCAAAAACATCCAGCTCAAATTGGCCTTAATTACATACCCATCCCCAAACACAAACACGCACAACTCACAAAATAGCTTATTCTCTAGCTTTCACCATGAGACACACACACACACACACTGACGAAGAAAAACAGACACATACTCACGCACGTGTTAAGCAGCTGGTCATGTGATAGCTCCTTCCCCTCTTAACACGGGGCATCACCAACACTGAATCGCATGCATTCATACCATCTCTATTCTCCACACACACACATACACCCACAAGCAGTTCCCCTTTTATCACTCAACACATTCCCCAACATTTAAACAGGAAGACACCATGAAGTTAAGTGTGCAGCATCTGTTGAAACCGAAAAATGTGGAACACAATGCGAAAGTGAATCTGTTTCAACTGTTTGGCTCTTTCAACCCGTGATCATTGCTGCTACCAGTGGGCTGTTGGGAAACCTCGGAGATCAAAAGCAATGCTGTCATAGACAGTAACAACTCTCTAGATGCAAAAAGAAGCTCAAGTATATTCCCACTGAAATCATGAACTATATGTACCTCCTTGTGAGAATGAACTGAAGACCTGACTGCAATGAATCCCACTGAAATGTGTTTAAATGTAATTACATGCACTTGTACGGCGTAACATAAATCTCACCTGTGCAGCAGAGAGAGTGAGCAGAGATGAAGGTCTTCTCCTCCTCAGGTCCACGCACTTTCTCATCTTACAGATCTGGTGGCCAGTGCTGCGGTTGAGGCAGCAACTGCACTGGCCACAGCTGATCTTCCTCTGGCATGGCTCACATGTTCCACACCTGCTCCGCTTCTTCTTCTCCTTCTTCTGTGGTTTGGGAGCGTTCCAGGAGGGGAAGCAGGCCCCTTCTGGCCCAAAGGATCCAGGTAGAGTAGAGGGACTGGACTCTCCGTACCCTGTCTCCGATTCAGTGTCGAAAGAAAAAGAGGATCGAGTGCTTTCTGAGCTACAGGAGAAGGTGAAGCTGCTGTCCAGAGAAGGAGTCGAGACCTTTGGCACTGGGTCCAGCTCGGCGACCACAATGCTGTCCTTGCTGAGGTTTGGTTGACACTCAGCTGTCAGGGCATCTGTGCTCAAGGGAGGAACGAGTGACAATGACAGCGAAGGGGTGTCCTTCTGGCTGTGGCGCTCCAATGGCTCCCGGTTAGATTCACTATCTTTGGTCTGCGTCTCTGCTGGTGTGCAAGCTTGTTTCTCTCCCGGAGGAGAATGGGTCGTTAGGCTTTGCAGTTGGTGTGGTTCCCCATGGCTTGAATCCTTCAAGCACCTGGGTTTGAAGGAGTCACTACGGATAATAACCGGCGTATTTCTTTTCACGAGAACAGTCTGCACCATCAGGGCGGTTTCAGCGACAACTGAGGACCCTGTGAATTCAGGTTTAGCACCATGAAGGGTTGGTTGCATGTCTGTCTTACCCTGGCTCAGAAACTCTGGCTCAACTGCCTCTGAGGTGGAGGGGGCTTTGGTGGGATTTGAGGTAGCTGCGTCGGAGACAAATAGCCCGCGTACAGGTGATTCTGACTGTGCTGTTAGTCCATCGTTAAAGTGAGGTGGGTCTGGAGGTCGAGAGGCTGGAGTGCTGGGTCGGGAGTCAGCAGGATTGATGGAAACATCAGTCTCCTTTATGTTTCCCCCTCTCTTACAACTACCTAGCTTCTCAGCAATCTCCTCCATCTCTTCCACGGCCTCCTTTTGTCCCTCAACTGGTTTCTCTTCCTCTAAACTCTCTTCTCTCTCATGGTTTCTCTTTTCTTTTCTCTCAGTGACAATTATCACTCTTTTATCCGTCCTGTTTTCTTTTAGGTCCAATGTGTTATCTTCCTCTCGGTGGACAGCACACACATCATCTTGCTTACCATCACTGGCAAGATGATCAGGCTTATTTCTAAGGACAGATGAAGTGTCGTTTCCCTCACAGCCGCCCTGCACCCCTGGTGAGTTACTATCTTTACTTCTGTCACTGCGGAGCTTGAGCTGTCCATCAACATCGTCACACACCCCAACCACACACCTCAGGTCACCTTCACTGTTATGACTGACAGTGTCTTTCTCCTGCTGGGTCACAGCACTGTCACAGCTGCACTGCACACAGTCTTCCAGTACGTCGTTACGCGGTGGCGAATCTGCTTTAAGAGGGCTTCCCTCTTTAGCATTGTTGACTCCTAAACCCTGATCTTTGATTCTCGAAGGAACTTCAAAATCAGTTTTTAGAGCGACTGGAAGTATTTCTTCGGCATCACAGGTGTCCAGATTCTCATTTTCCTCATCGAGAGTTGAATCGTTGATGCTGGTGCTTGAGGGCTTGCTTCTTGTGTTTCCTTGTTGTGATGCTGCTCGTCTCCCCGCCACCCCCCTGTTGTTTCTCCCCCCTCTGCGAGGTTTAAGAGGCTCGCAGGGAGTAACAGGCACCTGTGCACCACGCAGGGACTTCCTTCGCCCCAGGGGGTCTTGTAACTCGCCACAGTGGTCAGGCAGATTGCTTGGGCGTCTAAGCCTTGCAGATCCTGTTACATTTACAGTATTACATTTACTAGCAGGCCCACTCACCCCTCTTCCACGGGGGCTTCGGCCTGACGGTGCCTGGGCCCTGGCCGTTGACTTTTTGGGTTCTGCAGGTGTTTTTTGGGGCCTCTCTGTGGCTCTTCCCCTGGGTTTGTTTGAGTTACAGGTTTGCCTCTTGGTGCTAATCACCTTCTGGACATTTTTTTTCTGAGCAGGTGTCTGTCTCCGGGTGCGTTTGGTAGTAGCAGGCATGGCTGAGGGAGTGGAGGGGAGGCTTTCTTGCAGCCAGCATGGGAGCCAGGTGAATTTGTATCTTTCGCTCCGGCAATTATTTGTTAAAAATGTTCCTCTTCTGTGTTTTTTTTTCTTGAACTAGAAATTACGACACTGTCATTATTGTGTATTTGCAGTGCATGACCTATAAAGAGAGTAAATAGAAGGAAAATCAAAACACAAATAGTCTTTAAATGTATTTTCAGTGTTGTAAAGACAGACTGAGCACAAAAGAAACTATCTCAAAGACATCAAGTACAATATAATAAGCTAAATCTATGCAATTGTTCTTTACTTTGTCTGCTGGAAATGACACTTTCGCCCCGCCTGAAATATCTACTTGGACGAGCAAGTGCTGTTAAGGCTGACGTCAATAACGAAAATCCAATGCACTTATACACAATACCATATTTTGAATAAATATATAAAATCAGAAGAAATATCCAAATAGTAGCTTCAGGAATGGACTAACACGACTGAAACAGTTTAAAGGGCAGTCACGTTGAGGAGTGGGCTCGGGCTGGAGGTCGGATCCTGTTTTCGTCTCGTTGACTGGCGGAAGAGGGTTTATTACCGTGTAAAAACGCCTTCAGCGTCGCTGTTTATTATTATTATCTTACACTTGACCGCTGTCATGTAACGCGCCGTGTAGATACGGGTTGTTTAGTTGCCCGTGAGGTTTGTATTTACTCGTTTACGGCTGAAATGCTTTACATACCACAAAGCGACAGTTGCACTGTCTGAACTGCTAATAATACTCCGCTCCAGCGAGACAGCGAGACCTTGTATTGGTTTCCCTCCTCGGCAAATATAGACTGCTGGCAAGTTCAATCCTCTGTCGACGATGACACATGGACTCATGATAAAAGCACCGACCCGAACATGCATCGAGCGGGATTAGTCGTTTCTCAACGTGCGCAGTGTATTCTTTGCGGAGCACGACACCCGTTAAAACGTTAAATCCCTCTAATGTGAGTCCATCCAGGGCAGCCCCGCTCACTCTCCCTCCACCACACGTAACCTACGGGCTCCTCGGGCCAAAAAAAACGCGTCGTCGGCACTGGAGGGAAGAGTGGTGGAGAAAACCTGGGATGGAGCAACGTTACAAACCAAGCGGCGGTTTGTCAGAGAGCTCCCCAGCTCTGTGTGGTTCAGCACACGGACGCAGGGGTGTGCTAAAACCGATCGTAACGGATCCACCACAGCAGTTGATAGTTAATCATTTATTGTAATATTATATTAATGATAGCTAGCTTTTCTAAAGAAAGTGTTTGATCCTCTATGGCATTACTTTTTTATTTTGGGGAGGGGTAAAACTACATTTTTGGCGAGCTTTGGGGTCCCCGATAATAAATAAATCATAAAATGTGTACACACCTGGGCAGATTTTGGTTTGTTGCCTCAACAATGTGCCACAAGCAAACTGAAACACCAAGATGTGTATAAGAGGATTAAGGAAAACAAGCAATATGCATTTAGAAAAAGTTTTAATGTTAACATCAACATGTAAAGTAACCCATGTTCATGTAAACATATTTAAATATATGGTATCAAAATTGAACTCTGAGGCTTTTTGCTTGTAACACTTGTAATGTGAGCTGATCCCTCCCTCTAGTTCAGACGGGGAACATGACGGGATCATTATTGACTCTCGGACACGGTCAGCAGCAGCATGGATAATAGCCTACCTACTGAGCCTAGCTTAAGATTCCTCAGAGGCAGCTGCTGGCGAGACCACTGCGAACGAGAAATAGTTAAGTGACACATCTGTCACGAAGCACAGAGGGAATCAGCACCTCCCGCAGATGCAAAGAACCATCTCCAACCTCTTCTGCCGCAGCCTAGTCCAGAGGGGCATCATGTCACTGGGTTTATAACTCCTGCACTTGTGCATAGGAGGTGGCACAAAAACATGTGGAGGGTGCACGCCTTAACTCTCCCTGTCCCCTTTTGTACGCTGTACAGGGGCTGGTGAGCAGGAGGTTGACAGTTGCCTAAGGCGATAGGGGGAGAATTGTAATGCGGATCCTTTTTTTCTTTTTTTCCTGGTGAGTTGTGATGGCGGGATAGGTATATAAATAAATATATAAATAAGAGACACAGCGGCTATTTACAGATATCGTCTTCCCCTAGTGTGCGCAACAGACACACTCAGTGGAAATCCCAAATTTCCTCAACCAAAACGTTTGTGGAGGATTGAAAGATTGGAGTCAGACGTAAAGTGTGTAGATATACTGCCTCCCTGTGGACGGTTCGTGAAAAGAAAAGAAAATCACCACCGTCACAATCACACTTGAATGCACTGTTTCATGATGTATTACCTATGGCAACAAAAGGTGAGCGGCGGAGATGTTTAGATAGATAGATGCACAGAGCACAGTATGAAAAAAAATGATTTCAAAAAGTTTTCTGTGAAACAAATTGAGCAGAGAGGCCTGACCTCAACCATCCAACACCTTTGGGATGAATTGAAAATGCAGACTGTGAGTGAGCCTTGTCACCCATCTGGGCCCGACTTTACTAATGTCCTTGGGGCCATGCAGGGATACAAAGAGAACTAGAATATTTTACTGAAGTACAAGTAAAATGATTTGTGTAAAAAGTAGGTCATACATAGACTTATTAAACTACAAAAAGTATTAATGGTTAATAAAGTGCATTAACATGGCATGGTGCCCTTATGTCCAAACCAATGATATATTTATTTTCTCACTTTGCAACCTGTGCATCCACAAATACATCAAGTACAGCCTAAAGAGGGCGGAACCCAGACTATTACATGAAAAACATGATGGGCAACAAATATAAAAATAAATTTAAAAAAGATACGGACACCAAGGCTGGTGAAACAATATAAGCTGACAAACATATTATACAGTTGACAGCTAAAGAAAACATCACCAAAGCAGACAACTCTTATTAGCCTAAACAATATAAACTTCACAGCAGGAGCAGCCACAAACACACACTCATACAGAAAAGATTAATATGGCTGAAAAAGTAACGCCAGGCCAAAGCAGTGCAAGTGTTTGTTTTTTTCATTTGGCAAAGCCTGGTTCTGTATGGTTTTCGTACTTATTAAAAAAATGTTTCATGAGCAAAAAGAAGTTATAATAAAGGTGAGTTTTGAACCCTGGGCTCCGGATCTTAAACCACTATCATAGCTTTAAAAGAGAAAAATGTGATTGTATTTGCAGGCAAATTACTATTTAATTAAAGCAGCACTTTTGGGTTATAAAATTGTTTTATTGTTGATGTTCAAAGATGAACCAGATCGGTCATCAGAGGATGGTGAGGAAGAGCATCATGGTGCTGCTCCTGCTCCTGCTGCTCCTAAACCACCCGTACATGACAAAAGTTGGATTGCATTTTTTTTGCATGAATATAATTCATGCATTCATGGTATGTTTTTCCCGATGACAAATATTAACTTTACAAGCTATTGTAGTGATGGGATGCAATAGTTTCACAAAATATGTTGTTTCCATTTCATACAGGAAAGAGAAGGGCCCGAAAAAGGCCAACAGGGATCGACAGGCAGAGGACCGTAGAGGACCGTATTCTTGAGGCCTTGAGAAGTGACTCCCTTGCTCCACCAGCACCCCCACCATCGGATGATGAACTCTTTCTGAAGAGCCTGGTTCCTTCCCTGGAAAGACTGCCACCCAAAAAAAAAGAATATGTAAGATTTCAAATTCACAAACTAATTTATGAAGCCAGCACTGTGGTGCTGAATTTGGAACATTTGGAGTAAATGTCTGGGGGACAATCTTTCCAGGGAACGAACCAGGTATAAAAAAAAAGTTATTACACGTTTTGTATATATATATATATATATATATATATATATATATATATAGCATTTTTATGATTATTCTATACAAATTATATTATAAGATTATAATAATCATAAGACTTATTTTTTATATTTGTATTGCATTTAATTGCAATAATAAATGCACTTTATTTCATGTTACTTTGTCCATGTTCTTTATTGTAGTTTTACAAGAAAACTCTTAACAAACAAAGGATACAACTGTATGTGCCTTTTTTTATAACATCCCATCACTGCACTGAATATAGTACATTATAGTGTAGGATGATTGTATTGTGAAGGACACACTGCTACTACAAGTAATATTGCAGGAACTTTGCTCAATAATAATGTGTGGGTGGCTCTTAAAAGAGCCGCTTTGGATGTGCTTGGGCATTACATAGTGTCTTGCCATGGGACCATTCCCTCAGCAGAGAAGTAGGATGTGAAGGCCTCCCTCACCCTGATGGCCTCTCTTGCTAAGTTGTTGGCAGTAATTCTTCCCAGATCTGGCAGTGACTCCACCTCTCCAACCGGTATGCTCACTGCAGTTGTTTGGGTGGTTTTCCGCAGGAAGTTATGCAGAACACATGTAGCCTTCACACACTTCTCTGCAACTTCTGGGTGGACCTCAATGGCTCGCCTGTACATCCTCCACTGAGAAGAAAGGATTCCAAAGGCATTCTCCACAACCAACCGAGCTCGGGAGAGACGGTAATAGAAGATCCGGCACTCCCTTGGAAGGATGCGGGCCGGGGAATGACCTCATGAGATTTTTTCTCAGTGTAAAGGCCTCGTCAGCAACTAAGACGTGTGGCTGAAGTCCTTGGTGGTCAGCTCCTGGTAGTGGCAGGTCAGCAGGCAGTTGGAGGGTGCCAGATTTAGGAGCTTGACCAAAAGCTGAGTTGGCCAGGCTCCCACCATCGCTGGTTCTTCCGTAGCCTCCGACATCAATCAGCCGGAAACAATATTGCGCAATCCACAACTGCCAGGAGAACTAATGAGAAGGTTCCCTTGTAGTTGAAGAACTGAATTAGCAGGGGCTTTGAGGACAACATGCTTTCCATCCAGTGCTCCACAGCAGAGAGGAAAATTACACCGCTCCTCAAACTGCACAGCAATTGACCGCCACTCCTCTGTGGTGGGCACAGCCATGAACTCCTCCACAAGGCAGTCCCAAATAGCTGTGGCAACATCTGAGATAATACTGGAGACAGTGGAGACCCCAACACGGAAGCTGTTTGCAATGGTCCTAAATGAGTCACCAGTAGCAAGATATCTGCAGCACAGAAAAACATTCAATTTAACAGAGTTATATTGACGATACTGTAGCTGCTAATAGAAGTCGTTTTTTATTGATATGACTGCACAGCTGCTATCATGAATAATAAACATCTTAAATGCTGGTGATTTTACATCAGTGGTGGGCCGTCAGGGCCTGCAAGGCCTTCTCTGCTGGCCTAAACAGAATCACAAAGCTATAGCTATTTTATAATTTAATAATTAGGAGGTCAGGGTCAGTCAGCAGAGTAACATGTGTGTGTGTGTGTGTGTGGCACGCAAGCAAACAAATACAGCTACACACACACAACACGTTACTCTGCTGACTGACCCTTGACCTGATTGTCTCAAATTACCCTAACTGCCTGATCCTGTTCCTTGCTCCCATAATATGTTCCTGTGTCCATTTCTGTAATTATCAGTAAACTAAAAACAATGACTATGGTCATGATTATCATCTCCACACTATAACAGGATATATCCTGAACATAAGTGGTCTAACTGCACAATGTTAGGCCCTGAGGCAACGAACAAAAACCCCACAATTTTAGTATATAAATAAAGACAAAAGAAGTGTTTAGACAATCAAACATACTCCTTCACATACTAATGTGCATGCATATATTTTTATATAAAGATATTTTAATTTATTAAACATGTTAAAAAGCTTAAAAACAAGGCAGCTTTGTTTCTTGGAAAGATTGATTCACTTCCAAACAAAAGGTCACACAAATTTCAGCCCCTTAGTTCCTTGGACGCAGACATGTCTGGTGATGGTATTTGCTTTAAGTTTAAAAACAATTAAAAGGCAGTTGTGAGGTCCATAAAGGTAGTTTGTAGCCTGAGGGCAACACTGTACCACAGAGGGGTTTACATAGAACACGCAGAGAGACTTTTATACGTTATTATAATAATTATCAAGGACGTAATTTGGCGATAATATGATATCGTAAACCAATACCGAAATATATTCCGCTGTTAAATCCCTCTCGACCCTCCTCCCCTCTGTCGCCTTATTCCCGCGTCATCACTTCGCGACTGTTTTAGGTCAGATGTAGTCAGTCGGCAATGGGCAAAGGGCACGAATGCGTTACCTGAATCCTAAAAGTGCCTCAGCATCAAGGCTTCAAAACATGTTGATTATCTGGTTTTCAACTGAAACAGTGAAGGACGAGTTTATCGGTGCGGTAACAACCAGGATTATACCGAGGAAGTAACGTCAACGTTTAGGGACACGAGAGAAGCTGCGATTGTTTTGGACATACCCTCCACTTTTGTGCCTGTGACAGTTGTGATTACCATGTGAGTATCATCTTGTCTCCTGGTTAAATCTACCTGCCTCTTGGCTCTTGTGTCCCATTGCAAAGCGTGACTTATCAGCTACCGTACATACCAAACTCACAGTCTGGTTTGCCCGTAAATATATGTGTCAGGGGGCTGATACACGGTTATAGTCACATGTGCATTTACAGTATTGTTTTCCCCTCCAAATTGCACAGCCATGGATGTGTCAGATTCCTGAGCAGGAAGGATGACATCGGAGGCTGCGGTCTCCACATCTCCTGCCATCAGTAGCAGCAGCAAACCTGCCAACAGGGACTACCACTTCCTTCGCTCCTTCGCAGCTGGAGGTAGGATCTGACATCAGATTAAGGTCTGTGATGATTAGTAGAACACGAGGACACAGTTTCAAGCCTGTCAAGGCTTCACTTCATCATGACTTCACATACTCAACATCACTGTAAACGTAGCAACAATTGTGCACTTCTATTTGATTGGAGAGTATGATTACTTCGTTCCAAAATGAATCATTATTCACATTATTTATCCCAATACACTGAAAGCATGCCGTGCTACCTTTAGCACAACAGCACAGCCGACATGTGATAACATGGCAGTTAAGTAAGTTTGTGTGTCGTTGTTTGTGGGTCTTCCTCTTTTATTTTGAAACACGCATTACACTTGAAAATTGGAGGGGTTGACTGTTACACTTGCTCCCTTTTTTTATCTGACTGTTAGCTACTTTAAAACACTTGTAGGACGACCAACGCTACCCTTATAATAAACTGTTCACCTCTCTATACATGATGGGCCTATTTCCAACCATTCTGCTGTGGTAACATGAAAAGTTGCCATTAATAATAAATCAATTCATAAATTAATTTAATAATAAATGGGTTGACGCCGTGTTTCTCTGTTTTTGATTAGGTATTGCAGGATGCTGTGCCAAGTCTACCATTGCTCCTCTGGACAGAATCAAGATTCTTCTTCAAGCCCAGAACCCCCATTACAAACATCTAGGTAGAAACATCAGCAGCCAAGCATGGAAAAGCCAATAAGTGTTTGTTTTCACACATCTGTGCCACATCACTGAAACTGTTCTCTCTTTGCAGGAGTGTTTGCCACTCTCAAAGCTGTGCCAAAGAAAGAAGGCTTCCTTGGCTTGTACAAGGGTAATGGGGCGATGATGGTCAGGATATTTCCATACGGAGCCATCCAGTTCATGGCCTTTGACAAGTATAAAAAGGTGCGGTGCGTACTTTAGTTTGGAATAACACTTTCAAATGGCAATGTTTTTCGGTATAATGACATTTTGCTACAGTTGATGTCTGTGCATTGTTTTTGTTGGTGAAACTGTTGACCTTTGTTTTCTTCCTTTGCAGCTTCTCAGTAAACGGGTTGGGATCTCTGGACACATCCACCGCCTCATGGCGGGATCTATGGCAGGTAATTTACCGTCGTCACTGAGAAGAATTGCCTTTTCAGTCTGTGCCAGTATATCATGTACTGTACTGGCATTGGAATTGTGCCTTTAACTTTTTCTTCCTATTATTAGTGAATATTGACATTATTTGAATCAAAGACTGGTTACATTTTTCACCTCAGTACAAACTTTCTCATGCAAGTGAGTGTCACGCCTTGTTATTGTGCGTTAATAGATCTTTTTAAAAATACATTAAAGTGGTCAGGACCCCAGTTGGTCTGCATCAGTATAAAGAGACTGAGAGAGAGAGAGAGAGAGAGAGAGAGAGAGAGAGAGAGAGAGAAAGTGGAAAGTCTGTCACATTAAATTAAATACAGCTACATTGTGTGAGTGCTTAATCTCAGTAAATCCTGTTGAAGCACAACCATATTCTTAAAAATGTGTGTTTTTAGGGATGACTGCAGTGATATGCACCTACCCTCTGGATGTGATCCGAGCTAGACTGGCCTTCCAGGTGACAGGAGAGCATCGCTACACTGGCATTGCCAATGCCTTCCACACCATCTACCTTAAGGTAGTGTGCCAGGGCTCAAGTTCTCAAACAAGCAACACAGTCTTCACAAACATTAGAGCCTTTTATCAAAGATGCATGAAAATCTAAGTTTTCTTGTTGATATTGTTAATAATTTATACTGTATATACCTCATGCACTTACCTGTTTTTCTTTTTTTTGTCAAGGAGGGGGGCGTCTCCGGCTTCTATAGGGGACTTATTCCAACACTTATTGGGATGGCTCCTTATGCAGGTGATTATTGAGATTATTTTGCAAAGATTGATACCAGCCTCTGGTTATGATCCAAGATGGTTGAGCAGAACTACAAGATGTCCTCCATTAGCTTGACTCTTCATCTCCCGTCCCTGCTTTCGTCCCCCAGGTTTCTCATTCTTCACCTTTGGCACCCTGAAGAGCCTCGGCTTGAAACATTTCCCGGAGCTGGTGGGACGACCCTCCTCAGACAACCCCGATGTCCTCATTCTGAAAACGCACGTCAACCTGCTCTGTGGAGGGGTCGCCGGTGCCATCGCTCAGGCAATATCGTAAGTGCTGTCGGCAGCTTCAGGCTGACAAAGCGTCTTGAGTTTGCTGTTGATCACACTGATTAATTGATGTTTGACGTGTCACATTGGGCCTTTTCTCACTAGGTACCCCTTGGATGTGGCTCGGAGAAGAATGCAGTTAGGTTCCGTGCTTCCTGACTCTGACAAATGTGTGTAAGTATCACCAATGTTCCCACTCTCCATAATCTGTTAAGCCATGATGTGCTGCTGCACATTGTACCCGTCAGTGCACCTCATAAAATAACCGTGAGACAAATCACTGAAGGATATTGTTGTGAAAGAAACTACTACAAAATAAACAAGTGGTTGCTTTAGTATTGTGTTGTCATGTGGTCTGATTCGATTTGGGAGTTTTGCAGTGAAACTATAATCTTATGCGTGAACCTTTAAAAGATAAATGAAGGAGAACTAATTGGAGGAGTCTACTGATACTGAGGGGAACGATAGAGATGAAAGCTGCTCATACAACACGGTGCTGATGAACAGTAGGTTAAGTGCTCATCTAGCTAGAGGGTTAATTGGTACTAAAGAAGTCGTTCCTGAGTGTCTAATTGGTGGGGTTTCCTCAGGCGACTTGTCCTGCACTCTCTGTAATATGGGCTCCTTAATAAACAGTGTTTGGTCCCCGTTTCTTTATTTAAAATCAATGTTTGAATTCAAGTGTTTTGGACATTAATTGAGGCGTTCCCTTAAAGCAGTTGATTCCACATTTGGTTTCATAAGCAGACTTTGAGGATGAAGTGCGTGCTTACAGCTTGAGAGAGAATTCCAGAGGGTCGGTGGGCTGTTTGCATTGGATAAAATGTTAAAGCCCAAAGCTTCAAGGAGCATAATAGCAACTGAGCTGTAAAACTACAGCAACATACCGTTCATACCTGTTCCAGTTCACACAATGCCAGTGCAAACGCTGCTCATTTTTCTTGCATTATGTGCTTTTCCTTGATATTTAAGATCCACCAGTGCCCTACAAGGTCATTTGTCTCCTCGTTTGTTTGTGTTAATATGGCGGCTCTTCATCACCAGGGTTTAGGTTTATCACACGCAAGCCTCAACAACAAACAAATTGATTTATCATGCCGGTAATGTCAATAATTAAAACCAATATGCAAGATTTATTACTTATCAGCTCAACAAAAGGAATTTGCTTTGGTGAGCTCATAACAAAACACAACAACCTCAAGACATAAAATGACCACACGTGACAAAAACCATAAACAATCGATTTCTCTGTTGGTTTTCTGTCGTTCTAAAAAGTGTTTGATTTCTTTGTCCCAACAGATCATTGAGCAAGACCCTGAAGTACGTGTATAACAAGTACGGGATCAAGAAGGGGTTGTACCGAGGCCTTTCTCTCAACTTCATCCGCTGCATCCCCTCCCAGGCCGTCGCCTTCACCACCTACGAGTTCATGAGGCAGACCCTCCACCTAAACTAGTCGCTGATTTTATACCTTCCGAGTTTCACCTGGACCGGTCCGCTCCGAGTCATTTAAGCAGATCAACCTCAACGCTTCCATCGTAGAGAGACCGGAGGCTCGCTCGCTACGTCTTAAACTCTTCGGTGTGGGAATCGCCTTTTCCTTGAGTTCACTGAAGGCACCAGGGAGGTTAGTTTAACGCTGAAAAAGGAAACGGGACATCAGGCAGTAAGGGACTCCATGTCTGTCCTATTTCATTACGTCTTACTTCCTGCTTTTGTGTGTCGCCACCTCTTAAGAGAAGATTTAATCAAACACACGACATGTGGCTTGAATTTGAGCAACTCCCTCATCAGTGCGTGTGAATCCCAGCAGGTCAGCGGCTCGGTCGGTTGGATGGATGGTTGGATGGTTTGTTGGTTGGATGGCTTGGGCAAAGATTGTTGTTGGCAACACCACAACAAGCCACGGATTGTGTAGAAGCCCCCTCATTCACACAGATGTCCTCTTAATCCTAATGGTTTAAGATGGACTCCAGCTTAAAATGATCAAATATGCAGTTTCCTTCTAATCAGTTTCTTCACAAAGAAGGGAACTCGGTGAAATACATCATGTGCTTCTTTTTACAGACTTGGTGATGAAATGCTTGACTTTTGTTGAAATGTGGCTGAAGTTTTTTAATAATCTGATGATTTGTAATGTTTTTTTGTTTTCTCAGAGTTTAGGGTGTCTTTAAATTTAGGGTGCAGGTTTTGGGTGCAATTTCTTTAGAATAAGTTTGTTTGTGTGTCTTTCCCTTTGTCCTCTACACAAATCTAAAATGAATATAAATAACCTCAAGTTTAAAAAAACAACAACATTATGCAGTGTCTGAGGTGGCACAGTTTAAGACAATTTAACATTTTATTGCCAAACCCTGAATTTGAGCACTTTCTGCATGTGTTTTTTTGTTACTATGCACTCAGATTGTTGTAGTTTGTGGATGTAATAATATTACTTTATATACATTGTTTCTCAGCTGTGATCTGAAAGATATTTTGAGGTTTACGGTGTTTTACCATGATATGGATGTAGGTCTGACCTGTCTGGAGGGCCGTGAAGGGATTCAGGAGAAAATTGCACTTCATCACTGTAGCTTCTTCTTCTTCATTTATTTATTGATTTAGTGACCTGTTGCCACTGAGTGGCAGCGTTGAATATGATTTGTATTATTTACCGTCAGAGCTGGACACAACATTCATACACACATCTCATACATCTCTCTACAAAGCAAGTCACCACATAGTGAGTACCGGTATAATATATGCAGTGTTTTTAACCCAGGTCAGCTAAAACTAATCATTTTGGGAGTTATTGCCCCAGAAATGCTCATCGCTGATGAATGAAATAGTTGTTTAACGACTTTCGAACTCAAGTGCACCGCTTGGCCTTCGTGTTTACGTGAACCTCGTCATCGTCCTCCTTCATTCAGCCTCTCGCCTTCCTCTGCATACGATGTCTTACTTCACCGGAGTGATTAATGTGTTTTATTTGAGTTTCGTCGCATGGTTTCAGTTGATGCCTCTGCTTTTAGATCGCTGTATATGAATGAAGGGCGGAGAATTGCAAAGAGCGGAAACTTTTTTGATTTGTGTAAAATGAAGCATGTCTTATGTACGACCACTCATCACAGTTCGCTTATAGCTGCTAACAAGTCATTTGTTTCCTCTTTAAACTTAAACTCAGATTGTTTCATTTGAATAATTGCTGGAGGCCCAAAGAGGTCAAATTTACCCAATATTTCACAAAAAAAAGCTAAAATTATAGGAGAAAATCTGTCAAAAAGTCTTGCATACGCTGGGACACCCCACACGAGCATTACGAGGCGACGTCACATTCATTCTTTTACTATATTTAAATATATGAGGATTTCACTTGGACCGCTGAACACTTTAAAAGACTTTCACTGTTGGAGGAAGTGGGGTGTGGAAAAGTCTTCAGTCACCTCTCAGTAGCTCCTCAGTTGGATGTTTGCCACCCATCAATCAAAACAAAACAAAAAAACGCTGCCACAATTAGATTGCTAACCAGATCGTTCACAGGGAAACCAAAATGTTTCTTGTTGGAAATCACCCGGCCGCTCCAAACGGCTCGACGCTTTTGTGTGTGTGCGTGAAGGTGTCTCTGAACAGAAGTTGAATCTCACAACATATAATTCTCCCAAATCACCTTGGAGAGTGCGAGTAAATGAGACGCCTCTATGTACATTACCAAGTGTATGTAACAGTGTATGAGCCACAGTATCCAGCTGTGTGGGCTTCACACTATAATCACTCTCACTTGGGGATAAGTGGCAGCTCCCTTTTGGGAAACAAAATGTAGTATTCAGCAACATTTCTTCATTTTTTACGGTGCCACTCATTCATCCACAGTACTGCTGTGCTTTCATCCACTGCTCTTTGGTTTCAGATACATGATCTTTCACTGTTATTGCTCTTTCTTTTTTTTACGTCCACAAAGTCTATCAATCCTTCAAGAACAGAGCGTCTCTGTTCCTGCTGCTCACTACCAGATGATTACGTAATAGGGCAGTGTTTATATATATATATGTAAATCACTGTAATATTCTGCTGTACTTCTCATCAAGCTATCGAGTTTCACACACACACACACACAGACCCCTGTTAATGTTAATGTCAATGTTACAGTTGCAGCTGTACCACAGATGCATTTGCATCGAGCTGGAAAACACTACCTGTTGTTGTCCAGTGTCACGTACTGATTTGACTGGTAAATGTGAAGTGTAAAAGATGTGTGTATTCACCTGTTGCTTTCATTTCCACTTCTTCAGTTCAACACAGTAAAACTGCTCAAATTTACAACCCTGTGATTCTTCTTCATTCTATTATATTTTTTATAAAACACCCTCCTGTTGTTTGCAGACAAAGACTTTGAATTTGATATCAACGCTCCGGTCCCTGCGGCCACATTCATGTCTGCACATTGGAAATCACCACTGATAACACATCTAGGAAGGACAGTCGTATTGTATTCTGACCTCAGTAAGAGGGCGGAGGTACGTGTCCTGCAACTCCCTCTTCTGCCTGATTACACATTGTCTTCATTTTGCAACAGAAATGAGAAGTGTACGTTAGTGAAAGATGCAGCTTTGAAGAAGGGGAAACTTGCCTTTCCTAAAATCTTGAGGCGAACATTTTCATGGGTGGTTGTAGCTTTTCTGCAGGTTTCTTCATCTTCGGAGGGCGTTTGGACCTGTGTGGCCGCCATGCCTTCTTACACAGTGACTGTTTCCACAGGGAGCCAGTGGTTCGCAGGGACGGATGATTATGTCTACATTACTCTGGTGGGCACGGAGGGATGCAGCGAGAGAACGCTGCTGGACAAAGCTCTGTACGATGACTTTGAGAGGGGGGCGGTAAGTTGACGTTCCGCTGAGCTGTGAGGATGACTGTGTGACAAACGCATTCATTTTTAAATTCTGATGAATGCCGAGCATCAACAACTAGACACAAATGCTGGGTGAGATTGTTCTACAATGCTGACCTGAAAGAGGAAGACGTTACAACAGAGATGTAACCCCAAATTGACTGTTTGAAAATGAACAACTTTTATTTTGGAGGGGAAAACAAAAATGAGTAGAAAGAAGAAATATAAGAAAATGTTTGCTGTTCTGAACGTGAAGCACATTTTAAAATATTTTAATGTTTTCTTATCTTTTACATTATACTGCACACTGTTCGGTGTTTTAAAATGAACAAACTTTCCACAATGCCACTACAGTGGCATACAGTTTTTTTAAATAAAACGTTTTTTGCCATTGTAATCTGTTGCCCCTTGCAAAGCTGTAATTTAAATTGAAAATATATATTTCATGCACCTAAATAATGTTTTTATTATATAAAATACTAAAGTCACATATGTTCGCTTCCTACAACTTTCTCTGCATGGGTGAACATGATGTTACCTGTGAAATTCATGTTTCTTACAAAAAGCACATGTGACATTGATGTTTCCTCATGGTGACATGTGAAATGTGTTTTACCCTTTTTCCTTAAAAAGAACAACACAAAACTAACAATACACACCTGATTCACTAAGGTACTCTATTTTTTTTAAAGCTTATTTATTGAGCCGCTGACTAAATTTGCAGGTGGACTCTTATGACGTGAGGGTCGGGGAGAACCTGGGAGAGATTTTGTTGGTGAAGGTTGAGAAGAATAAGTACTGGGTGCATGATGACTGGTACTGCAAGTACATCACAGTCAAGACCCCGTCTGGAGACTACATGGAGTTCCCCTGCTTCCGCTGGCTGGTGGATGACAAGGAAGTGGTGCTGCGGGATGGAAGAGGTACATCAGTTCACTTTATTTAGTTTGCCTAACAAGACCGGCCTGCCTCCTCGCTGTCATCAGTCAGAGTCTGCAGTAACGAGCTCCGTCCCTCATGTCTTGTCTCTGTTGCAGCATACCTGCCTCAGGATGATAAGATCGGCCTGGTCAAGCAGCACAGGCAAAAAGAGCTGGACATGAGGAGGAAAACCTACAGGCAAGTTCACTCTGCACATGCAGTGTGTGGATGTGTGTTACAGAAGGCTGAGGCGGCTCACTAACAACTCTGCTGTCCTCTGCAGATGGAAGGAGTGGCAGCCAGGCTTTCCTATGAGCATAGATGCTGACAGACACAAGGATTTGCCCCGGGACATCCAGTTTGACAGTGAGAAGGGAGTGGACTTCGTACTGAACTACAGTAAGGCGTACGTACTCCCTCAAACAGGCCGCTGTAGTCGCGCTTTAACAGGTTTACATTAGTTGTCAGGACAACTGACGCCCCCTCAATACAGAACAGAGTGATTCAGTGGAGCTTCAACCCCTGAAATGTTTTTCATCTTTCATGATGCCACGGTCACATGTTGAGCTCCAGCTATTTTCTGTACGCATGATTTCCTGGAAAAACAGAAGGGTCATTGTGTGTTTATTACCAGGGACATTTGCATTGCGCCTTCATGCAGGCGCGAGAGCTTGCACATAGACACAATACCAAAACAAATCCCAAACTGTTTGCATCATGCAGTACTTCTGCTAAACATTGCAAAAATGTCAAAGCTTTGACAATGATAATGCTTTGTGGACTGGAGAGGAAGGTGAGATGGAAAATAAAGTTATGCAATTTCGCACAGTGAGCTTCAAAGGGTGTTGACCGAAATGCTGCATCTTTGTGGACAGATCTTATGAAATAATTACATTTATTTATTTATGGCTGCTTCTTTCTGCAAAAAAATCATCAGAACTGCATACAGTATAACACGATTTTAATTGACATATTAAATGAAAATGCATCTGATTTTGGAAAATACTGTGACCTTTTTGATATGAATATGGTGACGAATGTGATGCTGACGATCATGATGATGATGACTTTCCAGAATAGAGAACCTGTTCGTGAACCAGTTCATGCACATGTTCCAGTCCTCCTGGAGTGACCTCGCTGACTTTGAGAAGATCTTTGTGAGAATCAAAAACACAATCTCAGGTCAGCCTCACATATATGATATGATGTTATGTGATGTTATGTGATGTTATGTTATGTTATGTTATGTTATATTATATTATATTATATTCTATCCAGAGTATGTGATGCAACACTGGAAAGAGGACTTCATGTTTGGGTACCAATTTCTAAACGGCTGCAACCCCGTAATGATCCGAAAGTGCACCAAACTTCCTGACAAGTTTCCTGTCACTCATGAGATGGTTTCCGTCAGCCTGGAGAGGGAGCTGACTCTGGAGCAGGAAATAGAGGTAGACGGTGTCTGTTTCTGTGAACCTATTCAGTTATGTCTCACTTAAATTGTCCCACTGACGTATTGTGTGAATCAACGTTCCGGCTCCAGGCAGGTAACATCTACATAGTGGACTACGAGGTGTTGGAAGGCATCAGTCCTAACCGCACAGATCCGTGCACGCTGCAGTACCTGGCAGCTTCGATCTGTCTGCTCTACAAGAACGCTCGGAACAAGATCCTGCCCATAGCCATACAGGTACAGAGATGGTGAGCAGCAAATGACGGAAACATTCCAGTATAAATCAATTTATTCCTGCCTGTCCCTTGTCCTCCGTGTTTTCCCAGCTTGGGCAGACTCCAGGGAAAGACCACCCGATCTTCCTGCCCACTGATGGTCAGCATGACTGGCTGCTGGCTAAGATCTGGGTCCGCTCAGCCGACTTCCAGTACCACCAGAACATCACACACCTGCTCAGGACTCATCTGATAACAGAGGTGTTTGCTGTTGCCATGCACAGGCAGCTCCCTGCTGTTCACCCTGTGTATAAGGTAAAACTCTGACTGGTCAACTGACTGACTGATTGATTCATTTGATTGATTGATTGATGGATTGGTGTTCCTTCTCCCAGCTACTTATCCCACACATTCGTTTTACCATGGCTATCAACACCAAGGCCAGAGAGCAGCTCATCTGTGAGTGCGGCATCTTTGACAAGGTGAGTTTGTGGATACAAAAAAACATAATACTCTCAACAGATTCTTTTGTTAAAATTACCCAAAAAAGGGAGGAAAAGAACCCCAAAAGGCCTTTTACCTTCCTCTAATGAAACGACATGTCAAAGTTGTTTCTTTGCTTTAAATGGGTCATAGTGCATTCAGTAATGGACTCTCAAAAGCACCATAAATAGCTGCAAGAGTAGTGAGGGTGATGCTGTATCTTCTCCATCCTCGTCAAGGCAAACGCAACAGGTGGAGGCGGTCACGTCCAGATGATTCAAAAGGGCATGAAGTCTCTGACTTTCAGGTCTCTGTGCTTCCCGGATAGTATCAAGGCCCGCGGTGTGGACGACAAGAAGGAGCTGCCCACCTACTTCTACAGAGACGACGGCTACAAGGTGTGGGAGGCCACCAAGAGGTGAAGAACAACTCTTTGTTGGAGTTTTTATAGACGGCACTGAAGAATAGTTTGTGTGTTTGAGGGACAGAAAACAGCCATAACAACAGATTATTATCAACAGTTATTTTCTCTATACCTGACTGCTTTCTTCTTTTCTTTCTGGCAGTTTTGTGTCTGATGTGGTGCATATTTACTACAGCAGCGATGAGACGGTGCAGGAAGACGAAGAGATCCAGGCCTTCGTTAAAGATGTGTGCAGCTTCGGTATGCAGGACTTCGATCACAGTGGTGGGTACACACAGTGATTCTCAAAATGTAGCAACTAACCAATATTTAAAGTTTATTTTCCCAGGGAGAGAAGCAGCTCAACCTTCAATATTTTATTAGTGTTGGGTTTTCTGGAGAAGACAGGAATGTCAGGGAACAGACAGCATTACAAATTCACATCTGTTCTGTTATAGACGAATAGTTTCAGGGTGAAGACAGGAAGCCACAGGATGGTGATGGTGTCACTGCTGCAAGTGTTGTAAAAACCCTTCTGGTATTTCTCCATTACCTGCATTGTGCAAGGACATTTCACACAGGGTTTTTCTACAGGTTTAAGCTCACTTTGTCAATCTTATATGTGCACAGGATTTCCCAAGTCTCTGAAATCACGTGAGGAGCTGATAGAGTATCTGACCGTCATTGTGTTCACTGCTTCGGCCCAGCATGCAGCGGTCAACTTTGGACAGGTGAGTACGGTAATAGATAATCAGGAACCTAACATTCAATATCTTAAATTGATAAGACTGATGTGAAGGGAGTTCTGAAGGTCCTCTGACTGTTGAGTGTGTGGGGGAGGAAGTACTCATACCCTTGACTTCAGTAAAACTACCAGAACAGCATAAAAATACTCCTTCATTCAAAATCCCATTTAAGTAAAAGTACAGAAGTATTATCAGCAAAATGTACTATATTACTATACAATACTTGAGTAAAAATGACTGCATTCACATTCTGTATCTTTGTGTACATTGTGTGTAGTATGACTGGTGTTCCTGGATCCCCAACGCTCCATCTACCATGAGAAGGCCCCCGCCCAACCAGAAGGGCCTGGCAAATGTGAACTTGATCATCGAGAGCCTTCCTGATCGCGGACGTTCCAGCTGGCACCTGGGGGCCGTCTGGGCCCTCAGCCAGTACCAGGAGGGAGAGGTACGGAAAGGGCACCCAGTGTCCAGACACACAGGCAATCACTCTTACACACACACACGTCTCAGTACAGTACAGACTTGTTTTAAGGACCAGTGCGCCTTGCAGTGCACCTCCTGGCTGAATGTCTCCCCTCTCCCCTCTTCCTCTCCTTGCAGCTGTACCTGGGCATGTATCCTGATGAGCACTTCATAGAGAAGCCAGTGAAGGCGGCCATGGCGACGTTCAGGAAGCAGCTGGCAGAGATAAGCAGCTCCATCAAGAAGAGGAACAACGGAAAGAAGCTGCCGTACTACAACATGTCCCCCGACAAAATCCCAAACAGTGTCGCTGTTTGAGGAATAAAATCATGCGTCTGCGAAATATTTTGCCAATAGCACATTGAAGTTCTGCTGATATCACTGAGATGTTAAAAAAAACTGTCACCCGAGGGTGTTCCTGTGATACTTCTGTATATTAAAATGTGCTGACAAAAAAAAAAAAGAGCCTCAACTTTATTTAATTGTTTTTTGTCTGCTCCTTCTTCGGTAGTGTAAATCAGAAGATGTTAAACTGCTTCACATCTGACAACACTGAAATATTAACCTTTTCATATATTTTGTGACAGAGCCACTAACAAATCCTGTTACCACAACATTTAAATTCAAAACACATGGCTTACATTGAAAGACACAAAGCGTTAAAAGTAACTTCATTTTTATTTGGTTGTTCTTTTTAATTCTACATACTTTGTTCAATAATGGGAAATTAAACTGAAAACACATCAATATTTATTTTAAAAACATAAGTACGTTTACACATTTTTTACAGTTACTATTCCAAAGTAAATTCACAGACAAACTCGTGGAATGATATCATAAGACAGGGGGAACAGTCATATATGTTCAAGTCCAGTCAGTAGTAAACAAATGTAGCTTTATGCAAGTTACGCTATTCCCAGACATGATCAAACGTAAGCGACAGGGTCAAGACAATGTGCTTAATAGGATTATAAAATGGAGAAATCACTTCATCATGAGAGGGGCACTAAGAAAGAAAGCAAAAAATAAAAAGCTGCTCTCAGAGAGGAACACGTCTGCTTATAAAAGCGTCCCAAAGTGGCCTCAAATCTTCTGTCTCAGACTTCATGAAAGGAGCCAGCTCCTATGACTAGAAAGTAAAAAAAATAAAAGAAAATCACAATCTGTAGTCCATCTTCTATCTTCCACCTCAAGGAAACTACATGTCTAATTATTCCATGTTGTTTATTTGAAAAATATGACATGATTAAATGGGATTCTGCGGTTCAATGTCTATACATTTAGGACAAAATTCATCAAGCATTTTAAAAAGCAAGACGGCAGAGCAGATATTCACAATCAAGCTTTTTACAACTCCGATATCTGAACTGCAAAACAAAGATTAAAAGTGATGTTCAGGTATATTTATGCCTGGGAAAAAAAAAAGTGTAAGTTGCATAAAATTACTAATGAAAGGTTTTTTTGTTTTTTTTAAATGAACAAATTGTACTCTGTTTTCTTTTAAAAATAAATACAACACAAAATGAAGAAATAATCATTTTATACCCAGAGGACACCCTGGACATTAAACACCATTACATAACTATAGAATAGAATATCAACAAAAGGGTAATTGCACTTTTTATCTGTCTATTTGCACTGAGCCTCGCGGGTATCAAAGTTTCAGAGAAGCTTCTCATTACTAGGTCTTAATCCAACTTGACACACAATAACTCCCTCGGCTCATATTATGTATTAAAATTATATCAGACTCCAGATCTCAAGTCACTGTGGGGCATATACACAAGTACAGTATGAGTTGTTGCAAAAAAACAAAGCACAGATTTCAGTTATTGCTGCTGCTGCTGAGCAGTAATTGTCACACATGTTGTTGAACCATCGTTGTTCACAGACAGTACACTGGTATCAAAGACAGTTTTTTTTGTGTGTGTGTGTGTGTGTGTGTGTGTGTGTGTGTGTGTGTGTGTGTGTGTTGTTGGAATGGCTGTGAGGCTCAACATGAGCCCGGCATCACTGTGCTCCCACATACACAAAGCACTTACAATGACTGTAAGCCCCAAAACACATCGCCCTGAGAAATCAACCGCTGCCTACATCAGACGGCACCTTCAGCTTCTCGCCAGCAGATGGCTCTCCAGTCAGCTCAAATGTATGTGTGCATGCATTGCATCCAATCGTTCATGCTTGAAATAATGCAGTGACAGTATTTAACTTGTGCTTCGTTTTAGAAATGAAAAAAATTGGAGCAATTTCTCTCATTTGAGCGACATGAGGCCAGATGTGAGATAAAGTTAACACTCCATTTGATTGGGAGGCTACATGCTGGCAGTCTTGTGATTAAATACTAAAATAGACACTCTACCATGTGATAAGAGTCTGTTAAAAAGAGAAACTTTCGCTGTAACAGAGACTTCTGCTTGTCTGAAACGCTCAATAGCAATCATATCTTTCACCTTATTCTCGTGCGTTAACATAACCGAAGGGATGGGTTGTAAATGTGTGGGTCCCGCAGAGCAGAAACCGATTCAGCAGTCAAATTCAAATACACACAGTTGTTACAGTTTAATCAAAACTATCTATTTGGGATCAATCAACGCACTGCCTGAACGGTGAGAGGACAGACTGAAAATAGGCAGCTGTGAATTTCCCAGGGCGTATCCCGGGACTAAGCAAACAAATCAGCATATTAAAAACTGCACATGGAATATCACACTGTAAATACCGTGTCATTCGCATGATAGAAAAACATGAGCGGTGCCGTTTATGCCCAAAGGCTCTCGCAATGTTCTCAAGACATGGAAATTATCTCGCAATTTCCTGTGACCAGTAAAAAAATCTTGCTTTTCTTTTTTTTATATTTTTTTCAATTTATTCTTTTAAAGGTTTACATTCTCAAAGCCTTCAGAAAGATCATGTTGGGGTACAGAAGTCATGTGGCTGAATTTTCCATTATCTGCATTAGAACTTTGAGTCTGATGTCATATTCAAAATTATTTTTTTTGTATTTGGACTAAAACACTCAGATGTTTCTTTCAGCATGATTTCATTTCTTTAACCACCAATTCCTTTTTTTGTCATCCACAGGAGGCTTAATATACATGTATACGTGTGTATGAAGAAATGTCAAATAAAACAGGAGTTTGAAGTTCGAATGTGCTCTCCTGCATGTACAACATATACAGTAAGACTTAATTCATATTAAAGAAAAAAAGGGCAAGAGGAAGGGAGGGGATTTGTTGTGGGAACTAAAAAACAAAAAAGTGCTTCAATGCATGTCCAGATCATGGTCTGGTCGGATCCAGACCAGCTCTGGGCTGACAGACAACAGCAAAAGAGATGGCAGTAGCTGGAATGTTCCAGAGATCCGAGGCGTGGCGCTACATACTGATCCACGGCAGTTTAGCCCGAGACTCACAGGAGGTAAAAACGAACAAATCTAACAAACCCACAAGCAAAGAAACCACGCATCAGAAATGTGTCGACCTCCGGGGCTGTTTGTGAGTCCGTTTGTCTCAGTCCTGCTCTCCCAGAGGTGTACAAACAAGAGTGTGTGTGTGTGTGTGTGTGTGTGTGTGTGTAAAGTGGTATACTCCAGGCCTCTTCAGACATTTATAGAAGTCAGTAAAAACAGTCCGGTCCTAGGAAAGGAGAGAGACGTAGATTCAGGGTGCAGGTGGAGGAAGGGATAAGATAGGATGAATGTGGATAGAAGAAGATGGTCATTGTCTGTCTGTCTCTGTGGACGAAGTGTTGGGAATATAAGACGTCCAGAAGAGGACAGTGGGTCAGTCTGGGATCAGAGGAATAGGAGTGTGTGGTCGTTCCTCAGTCAGCGAGCATTTCCACAACGGCTGCTCTTCACTGTGGGCCTGTCTATGTGTGAAGTATGAGTAGTAGGACAACCATGGACTGAGCGGTCAGACATGGAGCACCTCCATACTGTAGTCCTCCGTCTCTGTGTACTGGGAGGAGTTTGTGTCCGACAGGGTTGGCGCCAGAGGTTCCTTGTTGTCCAGACTTGGCTCCATGAGGGGCGGCTTCTCCAGTACCAGCTTTTTACACGTTTCTGGCCGGTTCTGGACGTATATGACCCGGTTGTAAGCCTTGAGTCTCTTCCATAGATGGATGTAGACTTTGCACTGGACGTACATGAACACCAGTCCACCCGTAAAGCCGATGGCCACCACCACCAGTTTGGTCCAGAAAGGCCATTCCAGGAGTCCTGAGGAACAGAGAGCAGACAAAAAAGAAACATGTTCACCAGTCAAACATAGACCAGGAAAGAAATGATGCAAAACAAATTCAAACCAGTTGGGAAATTTATTGCATTTTAGTATTACTGTTGCATGAATGTGATAAAATGTCCTGATTTCTCAGATATTTCTTTCACTGAATTAGATACTATTTCTAGATTGATCTTCCAGAAAAATGCATCACACAACACATATCCACAATGTGACATAAAACTACACATACATAGAGGATTTTATGCAGATCGCCAACTACTTTTAAGGACAGTCTACACTTACAACTAAATTAAATAAACTACCATAAATAAATGCTCATTGTGTAATCATTGATAAATGTAATCATCAACATGAATAAAAACAAATGGGGGGCTTCCTAGTGGCCCCTCATTTCCTGCCAACTCTCCAATGTTTCTGTCCATTTTAGGCATCAAATGCCCCCCAAAACAATTACAACAAAAATAAGCAAACGATTGCTTGAAAAGCGAGAAAACCACTAAAAAATTACAACACTACAGCAGGCTTTAAAAATGGTGATTTTGTAGTGAATTTGCTTAACTGTGCGAAAACATTTCTATGCCGCCTGAGGCAGTTGCAGCATTTCTGCAAATTGCAAAAACGCCGAAGCCAAAAAATTATGGGGGTGTAAATATTTGTAACAAGCTGCAACGCAAAGAGGCATAACAGAGATCTTCAAAAACAACAAGGAGAAAACAAAAATAACCTTTTGAAGAGTCACAGCTGCTGTAATATGTCAGGTAGTTTGAGATATTAAGGCAAAGAAGGTCCACAATTGAATTACTAAATCCTACCCTTGATGATAGAATAAATATATGGAATGAAATACAAAATGCTTCATATAACGGGAAGAATACAGAGTATAATCAGTCAGGTATTAACTATGCTTATATAACTTTATGAGGAGAGATTAACATGTTGTTTGTTGTGTGAGAATACGTCAGTGAGGTTTCTTCTAATTAAGCCACAAAGGATAACACAGAAAATAAATCACAGCATGTTCCTCGACTCAGTGTCTCTCTGCATTCATTAGGTTGGAACATTCAGTGAGGTGGTGTGAATATATATTCAGCTTTAAGGGTGAAGAAATATTATTTGTATCCTGAAATCAAGGCAGACAAGGGAAGGAAAGGGAAGGAAAGGGAAGGGAAGTACAGTGCAGTTGGAAAAGAACCAGACACAGCTGACAGAAAAGCTGGGAAAGCGGGAAAACACAATTTGAAAGCCAAAGGGCCAAAGTTGAAATGTTTACCTGGGATTCTTCCGGCTGCATGAGTAAAGAAAGTGTAAGTATCATGTTTTACCAAAGACACACAAACAGATTGATAGAAATGCGCAGAAATTGAAAGAAAAGTCAAGTATTACAGTTGGATGTAACTCATCATGCAATCACAAACCAATCAAAGAAGACAATGGAAAACATTTCAAGGCACATTAGATCTTAATTTAAAGATTATAATCTTTAGAAGCAAATTGGGAGAAAAAAACGTAACCTGGTCTCTGTGTGACTTGGCAGAGGACAAACAGGACTGGTGAGGAGCTATTTGGCACCACCATGGTGACTGAACCTGACAGCCCACTGGGACTCTAACAAGCCTGAATCATCAGGTCGGGCTTAACAGGCACAGCCTGCTCTTCCATCTGTACGCTGTCTCAGAAACGCCAAATATGCCAAAGAGGAGTGAGCGGCAGCAGACGTGGTGCCAGCGGATGATACAACGGCTCATCGTTAAAGCAGCCGTCTCCATTTTTAGCCCCGGTAACGAGAGCGCGGCGCTCCGTCAATCAATCTGTCCGTAACTCAGTGCTGCTGACCACTTTGGTAGAGATGGAAACAAGGAGCAGCCCAGGCTCTAAGGGCTGCCGAAGGGACTATTTAACTCCTAGTCACGTTTTCTTCTTACTTTGACGTTTTAAAAAGACCATAACGCCCATCTGACCACTTGCTTAAACCATCTACAGTCAGCAGCCGGTTAGCTCACTACTTTACATGTTAAATCCCATTTGTTCAATCTGGCACACCTGTCACACTCTGTTCCCTCGTGACGGTGCCAGCCTAGCTGCTTCCAGTCTTTATCCTAACTAAAGATTCCGACTGTAGCTTCAAATACAGTATAAACACAAGAGAGGGCCTTTTGTTGACGAGACTAATCACCGAAGATACTTTCAACTTGCAATTTTAATTCACATCACGCACACAAAACCTGATTTAACTCCCTTGAAGAAGTTAAGGATGAACCAAAACCACCTCACTCTGAAAGTCACAATCTCAAATTGGATCTTATAATGATGGATGTAAAGATCTACTTTTAAAATGTCTTTTCTTTTATCTCTGAACCTTTATGGACCACAGGTCTGAAATCAAAGCGAACTGAATTGAAGTGAAATTCCAAAATACGAACAGACAGAAGATAATCTCTGAAAGAATCTCAGACACTCGTCTCCACATTTGTTCGTGCCTTTCATGCCCGCGGAGCTTCTGCGAGTGAATTACGCCGACATATATTCCAGTCTTAGAGAACATTTCACACTATTTGAACTCAATACTCGCACTGCTGAAATAACACTACAAGTTATGCAGATTTGTCATTAAATACTGAACATGGATGACATTCTAGAATGGATGACATCCAACCGCATCCAACACAAACAACAACGTTACGTCAATGTATGTTTTGTGTGTGCGAGTCCCAGTCTGCGCTGACCTTGTTTGATCTCCTCCGCTGTTCTGTCGATGAGGACGTACAGCGACCACACCACGCAGGTGATGGCGATGACATGGAAGGTGACCGAACAAATGATCTTCCTTCTCTCGCTCGCCGTCATCTGTAGCTTCTCCCACTGCGGCAGAGAGCAGGAGAGAGAACAAAGAAAGAACATTTGAGGAGGTCAACTATACATTCACACGCAGAGACCGGAGCTTTCAAACACACACACTCGACACTTAAAGCGATAAAACGGTTGGCTCTCAGCAGCTCAGAGTGTGAGCGAAATATTTGATGGAGAGCGTTCGGCTTCATATCCAAATGCTACATAACGTTTCTTGGCATGGCGAGTAAAACAGAGAAGAAACAGCCCACAGGTCATTGGCTTCACGATACATTATCAGGAACTGAGCCCAGCGTTACAAAGAAAACACAAAATTCAATGCCGGCACCCTCAGATCTGTAAATAAGCTGTGTGGCCTCTCAACATCCAAAATGCATTCCTTTGACTGCAGGGTCATTTTGAAGAGAAGCGGGAGTCGCAGTGCGAGATGAAACCAAAGCACCCTTTGATAAACACTTTACACCGAGACCGACATCCTCATCTCATCTTTGAACAACTTCAATGTTCACCAGTGCCATTCAGAAGCTATTAACAGCTGAGCATTTGTTTAAGGCCCTTTGTGCAGTTAATGAAGGGTGGAGGAATTTTAATTAGTGTCCTGCTATCTCCAGGCCACAGCGATTGATAAGAGCCGTTAATGGGAGTGGGCCATCTCTGACTCCTCCTCCCCAACGAGCTCCACTTCTAAAAACCGCTTCAAAAGTCGGTGTCATGCGTGTGTTATCCGTGTGACAGATTGGAGGCAGCTTTTGGCATTTTCTGCCTCACATCGACGGAGTGACGTGAGCTAAGTTCGGACACTTGGAGCTGCAATGAGGCTGAACTAATGAACGAGTGCAGTAATTGACTTCCGACAAATATGCACACATACAAACTATGTCTCACCTTGCGCAGTGGTTTGAGCTTGGTCTCCATGATGAACTCATATTTACAGAGCTCACAGCAGCGAGTGTCGGAGCTCTTGATCCACTGCTGTAGACAGGACTGGTGGACGAAGCGCAGGCTTCCCGTGCAGTGGCATGGTGTGATCAGAGGACTCTCCTCATCCCCTTCACAGTGACAAATCCTACAGGAGCCAAAGAAAACAGTCAACACTAAGCTAGGAGGCAAGGCAGCTGTAATAGGAGGAAGACAGGGGAGAGGAAAGATCAAAAAGAGGAAAGTTAGCAGGCAAAGCGGACATATTTTCCCAAACTCCAGGAAACTTGAGTTTTGAAAGCAAACTTGGAGCATTCTCTAGTAGTAACGGGACAAAACGCTCATTAATTCCACACTTGCCACTGATATAGGAAAGGAAGACAGGTGGAAACATTATTTCACAAATATTGAGACGCTGAACACGGAAGACAACACATGTCCCACATGAATAAACTCAATCAAGTCTAACTCATTTGATTCAAAGCACTTCATTTGCAAATCAAAATGACATTTTCAGAAAATAACCTCCTGTGTTCTCGCAGCGTCGCAGCACAAAATAGACCAAAGCAATTTGAATCTCAGATACTCTGCAGTTGCAGCAGCAATCTTAAGTCTCAATGTTGGAAGAATTGATACAAGTTGCCTGTAAAGATTTGTTCTTATGAACGGATTATAAATTGGATATTCTTCACTATTAACTATATAAAAGTGAATATTGATACACTATTTTTTCACACTCAATGTTTAGGTTGCTTTGAGCCAGTTTGCAGTAACAAAAAACAATCCTATTTTATTATCAGACCAAAGCAACCCTTGCTCCTCTTAAAGTTCACATATCGGACACTGACAGGTGGGAGGGCTGGAGCTATTAGTCACACACATTAAGGAGGTGTGCATTCGTCTGACGCAGAGATAGATGTGAGAATCCAGACTTTGTATGTACAACACACTTTCACCAGTAGGCCAGGTACAGTCTGCCAAAGCAGTAAGTTTCAGTTTGTTACGGCACAAAATGAGAGGTTGGAAAGGATCGTTAGAGCAACCTCCTACCTCGTCAAGTCAATATCATAAGTATTACACACAACTTGCAGGAAGCACGAACTAAAGTCATTATGATCTCAGAATTTAATGTCAGGACATTGGCCTGTTCAGACCACGCCCTCCAGGGAAAATCTGCTATTGCACTTTCAAACACAATACAACTACAACAAGCTGCACAAGGGAAGGCGCAAGCAGGTATTTAAACCTCAACTTCAAGTCCACCTTTTCTACCGATTAGCAGCAGATGCATAAACGAGGAAAGGCGTCTGCTGTGTTTTCCCCCTGAGTGAGACGCAGAGAGCAGTGGCTCCTCTCTCTAGGAGAACAAGTAAAGGAAGGCATTGAAAGAAGGTGGAGAAGAGAGCAGGTTGATCAAATGGGTTTGTCGTTATCCCAGTTAAGGGGAGGATAAGAACACATGATGAAGACATGCACCCCCACATGTTGAGAAAGTGAGCGAGCAAGATAACGTCTATTTGCGGACTACACCGATCTGGCCAAAGCGTTAGAAGATTAAAAGTGAACAAAAGAGGATAAAAATAGGTCATATCAATGGGTTTCTCAATAGACGAGGTGGAGGGAGTGGAATGAGGAGCGAAGGATTAAGGGAGAGAGGAGGCACAATTAACATCTCCGGAAGAGTGTTTTTTCTATTGGTTATGGCTGAGCTGCTTCGTTTGTGTGATTGTTGTTGTATGGATCACAAGATGATGAACTGCAGATTCTCTTCCCACACATACTGTTGTGTACTCCTCTTTACAAAAACAAAAAACAAACTCAAACCAGCCTGAGGACCTGGACTATCTTGGTGCTCATATCAAGGGTTGGCACTTGCTGAAATGGATTTGATAAATTATTCTAATGTTACTGTGTTGTTGTTTTTTAAAACATGGGAGGGTACAACAGAAGAATCCCACCTCCACATGGAGTCATGGTGGAAATAAAGTGATGAGTAAACAACATGAGTGGAGGAGGACTCCAGGGATCTAGAGCTGAGAAATGTAGGTTTCGTGCTAGATGTCTTGCTAGATTGTCTGTAAACGGCTGCAAAAAGACACTTTAAAGATAGAGATCTCAGAAATGGAGCAAACACAATTCAGCCATTCAAAGTGACGTGTGCTTCATCAGTACATTTAACAGAATAATCCCAAACAGCTAAATTTACTGCATCGGTGTCGGCAGCAGCACATTCCAAGCACCGTTAGGCATGGGAGGGAAGTTAAAATTAAATTTGCATCACTTCAGCAGCCAGAACACACCCTGTTTAACAGTGATTTGAAGATGCCAGAGGCGCCATTACAGTATGTCAGCATTAAAACATGTGAAGCAAAACAGAATCGGGAAATCACAAGCACTACAAGCTGAGAGGAAACAGGCTCGGCAACATTACAGCCCTGGCGAGGCATTCACTTTCTTCCTGTTCACTCTTGTCTGTTTCCTCATACAATCATCTGACCTTTGCACTCTTCACTACCTCAACGTGTTGCTTTCAGATCCCCTCCCTCCAGCTATTCATTGCTCTGCCCTGAAACTGAAACAATTATTCATATATTTTCAAATGAATATTTCGACACCATCTGTTTTCTATTTTTGCATTTCTGCTAAACATATTTTCATGGGGGAGGTTTGGGGCAGAGTGTGACATCTGAGGCGTTGTGTTCTCTCCTGTTCTCAGCCTGTTTTCAGTCCGAACAGTTTAAAGTCTACTGTACACTCTGTCAGAGACACGCTGATCAGAGAAAAATACATTTCAATTAAAGGCAGCGCCACTGGAAGCCATATTCCTTTTGACTTCTTTCCCCTCTCTGCCAATGACAGAGGGTTAAATGACACCCGGTTTATGCTTTTCTGCTGATGTGGCAGTAAAAAGGCAGGTAAAAAGACAACTACAAGCCATAAATAAGTGATGCAGGACTTTAAAGTATTTACAGAAAGCAGCTTTGGAAATATTTAAGAGGAATGAAATGCATTCAATACGTTTGTCAGGATACACACAAGGTGTTTTGATGAGAAACGGTAAAGGTAAATGTATTTGTACCTTTACGTTTATCTACAAAGTGACATTTCTGATAAGGAGTAAGACTCCTGCTCATTCATTTCGGAAATGTCATCAATAAAAAAAAGCTAGCTAATAATTAACATGCCATTCATTGGTTTAAAACTACCTCCCACACACACACATTCATACAGGTGAGATCCGGCTCGGCGCTCTGAGCTCACACTTCAAGCCACCTGACAGAAAGCTTCCACGATGCGTTTGTTTGTGTGCGCTGAGACTGCGAAGGGTATTTGAAGCCAATAAGCTGTCTCCTGATCTCTGAACTGGTCACCTTGCCAATTCTAAGCTCATGTTTCTCTCTCAGCCCACAGCTGACGTACTGTATAAGACGTATAAGCGACTTAGAAACTTCTACCGCTACCCAGCCTGATCTGTAGGAGCCACGCAGTCGTGACCTGGTCTGTAATTAAATATTTCTTACAATCTGTCCTTCCTAACATAGACAGGCTGAGCCTATCAGATTGCACACAGGCTGCTATGTGAAAAAGATGACGGCCCTGTTGACCCAATAAGACAGACGCTGGTTCAAAGTCTATTATTCTGCTTCTGTTACACAATTTCTGAGACGAACGCACACTTCGTTCCCAAATACTATTACATGTTCTACCCTGACCTCTGCCCTTCTATCTTTTCCTTAACGTTGCCATTGCCCCCGAGTCCTGCCTCTACTGCAAAGATTAAAGTTTACAGACGAAATCAATCACCAATTTTCGCAGCCTAAGACACGTTATTGCCTCATCGATCTAGAAACACTGAAAATGTATTCTAAAAAAACCCCAGTTTGACAGCACTTTGAAAAACATGGCACACCCTTGAGATAACTTTGAAGTGAAATGAAATGGCATGAAATTAAATGAAGTTAGATTTCTGTTCTAGACACACGAGGGGTTGAATCAGTACAGCTTATGGTGTTGCAGTGTGTGTAGACCAAAGCGTCTATGTGTAAACTTCTCCTAAATAACAGCTCTACTCTGAGCAGGGGTTTTCAAGACAAATGTTTCTGAGGTGTACGATATTTGCTAGGTAGTTACACTACAGGATGAGAAGCTCCCACTACTCCACAGGGCTCTGGGGTTTACTGCCACTAACGGCACAGGGATGGTCTACCAAGTCACAGGGTGGCGACTTGGTAAACCACCCAAGTCATACCATCCAGACAGTCACCCACCTGCACCAGTCTCCAGATAGTGAATAGGGTGACAGTGGCTCTGTTTTCTCTGACAAAGGGGAGGGGCAGCAGTCCAGGTCGACATCCTCATCCATAAAGCACAGGGGGGCTAAAAGAGCTCCGGTCCCAGCCACGGTGACTGTTTTTGGGGTGGCCAGCTGGCCCGTTCTCCTTGGAGCTGTACTGAGTCGGTCCTCCTCGAACACGTCGTCATCTCCCAGTAGATCCTCGACGGGGAACCCTGACTCACTGCCCTCCAGCAGGACGCTAGAGGACTTGGGGATCTGGAGGTTGGAGGCGTAGCTGCCCAGCTCAGAGCACTGCAGGCTGGCCGAGGTAGAGGATCGAGAGAAGGGGAGGAGGAGACGGAGGAAGTTGGCGCTCGGAGAGTGATGAGGGTGGAGGAGAGTGTTGGAAAGAGGAGGAGGAGGAGGGGCAATGATAGCAGGGGCAGATGGGAGATCATTTGCGGGAGGGATGGCAAACATGCATTTGTAGTTGTTGGTGAAGGCAGGGACGAGGTGGGGGTGGGTGCATGTTGAGAAGGTCGGATCTGGGATCTGGTGTGTGGGTGCTGCAGCCAGCTTGCCGTTGAGTGTGCGCGCCCTTCGATCCGAGCCGGTTGGCTGAGCGGGCCCGGGCTTCAGCTCCAGCTCTCCCTCAGAGCACGTGCGGTCTATAAAGTGCAGACCGCGACAAAGACTGTCCACGCGTTGGCCCACGTCATTTAGAGACACAGAAAACCTGAGCGCCCCGCTGGGGTGGCTGTTGACAGGGGAGGGGCGCAGCAGGGAGAGCCAGTCTCGTTGTTTGGCATGTTTAGAGGCTGGTAGGGCGTCCGTGCAGAGGGTGGTGACTGAAATACCTCCTGAACCTTGACAGGTTTTACCGTTTGAATTCAACAGAACCACTGCAGTCTGCTTCTGATAGTCCTGAACCTGACTGCTGGTGTGTAAGTGTTTGTGCATGTGTGTATATGAAAGAGGAATGTGATTGAAGACAGTGGTACGGGACAGCAGGAGAAGGAATGAGAAAAGACAAAAAAGAAAGAGAAATGGAAAACATCATGCATTTGAAAAAAGGAGCTAATTTCCATGCCTTTGCATGGAAATAGCAAACAATGGTTGACCCATGTTACTATAAAATCACATTTTACAGCAGGTAACAGGAAACCAAGGCTACTTTACACAGTGACAGTGTATTGCTCAATGGTAAACTTCACCCACAGATTAGGTTCTTCACCAGTAAAGGACAATAAAACAGATTAAATGTATTGTCCTCGGGTGTTCATATCAGTGAAATGAGGTGGTTTGTACCTGCAGATGTCCTGGCTGGAGGGGGAGACTGACGTCCTGGAGAAACTGCATGGAGCGTTGACTGAAGTCGGGCTCCCCGCCTGAGGAACAAAACAAAGATATAACTGTATAAATAACTGTATTATTTAACAGACAGGATTAAATCATATTCCCCGTGTTGCCAGGAAAGGTCCCGTGTGTGGTGAGAATCATCAGTGCCTGAATCTGATCTTTATAGAAAAGAGTAAACGCATGTCACGCACCGATACACTGGATGATAAAAAGGAATAAAACACAATACTGGCAGCTAATCTGTCTGATTAAAGTAGTGCCAGGAAAAATCTGTCTCGGTGCGTCACAGAGCAGGTGAAACACCAGGCTGCCACGGAGCGAAGCGCTCAGGAGACGGCCTGGGAGAGTTATGAAGAATGAGGCGCTGAGAGAGGCACAGCTGGAGGACGTGAGGCTGTAGACTTGTTCGGCCTCCGCAGAGAATATTGAACAGATGCACCGGCAGGTACAAGGATGATGCCTTCAGCATTATCTATTGTGGCTTTCACCAATATCCATGTTACACAAATGGGATGAGGACAACTTCAAATGGTTTAAAAAGGAAACTTCTGGGTTATTTCAACATTTTCTATATTCGTTATCATTTATACTGTTCTATCTTACACATATGCTGCTGTAACTCCTTATAGACCGACACCGACCGAACCTAAATGAGTTACTTTGCGCACTGCTCCACTGTTTTGCAGTTTGAGCATGAATACAGATGTGGCCGCTCCTCAGCTAAAGAGTTTCTATATCTGGAAAAACAAAAGACTTTCAGAGCATCGATCAGCTCCTGGAAGTTGTGGAACCTCTTTCCTTTTCTCCAGCCAAGGTCACAACAGCTGACGGCCAAGCTTTTCCAGGATAGTGTGGTTTTTTTCCCCTTGGACACAGCGAGGCTAGCCGGTCCCCCCCGTCTCCCAGTCTTTATGCTCGGATGATTCTACTTCTATATTAAGCATGTCGACAGCTCGAGAGTGGCATCAATCTGCTCATTTAAGTCTCAAAGCGAACTATTCCTTAAACAATGTATCCAAAGTGTGATAGCTTACATATTGGGTAGGTGTTAAACAACGGGATCAGTGTTTGGGTTGCTAACATAAAGATACGGGGGGCCTAGTCATTTCGATAAGAAACTAATTACCTATCGATTTAATTTCTAACTAAGGGGGAATTTATGGCTCATGGCCCGACACCAATCAATACAAAATTCAATATCTAACTTTGCCCTTTGGTCTGTTTTTCTGAACAGCACAGCTTCTCCTTTCACAAACATGCCGTCTCTCTCTTTCCTATTGTCGTCCTTTTATAATTCATCCAAGGTTGCTTTTAATGTCTCTTTAAAATGTGATTTCATGTTCTTATTTTAACAGCTAATATTCAAGGCTGCTGTTTGGGGCTCCTGCAGGCGTCTAGAATTTAAGATGTAAAATGAACAGACAGCTCTGAGAAGTGCGTGGGATACAAAAAGATCAGATCAAAGCAATAACACATTATTATAGCACCCATCACTATATTTAACCACACGCTGACTCAGCTCTTCACTTCAACAATGGCTGAAAAGAAGAAACCTGCTGAGCTAAAGCATCATGTGAAATCTGTAAACGGTGCAATCGGACAAAAAGTGATAGGTGATGTTTCCACTAATCATTAATGACACTGGATGGTATCTTTGTTCCTCATTTTATTCTTCAACATAATGTTCCAGTGCCGTGCTGCCTCGGTTAATCATTCATGTTGTCATCTTTGGGAGTTGGCCGATAGATAACTAAACTCTGTCTCTGAGCAGACGCAAACAGCAGTGGGATGATAACAGAGTCCAGATAGTAATGATTTGATTAACTTCCTAACGGCCTGTACGAGTCTTCAGACATCTGCTCTCTCATAACTGCCCTCTTTTATGACGAGGACCGTTGATGAGGAAATGAGTGCCAGCATTTAAATGGAGACCCAAAACACTGCAGGTGCCGATATCTCAACCACTGCTGAAAAATTGTGCCAAGGGGCCACATTTTACTTTAGAAACTTTGAAAATACACATATATACACTTTAATTTATCCACTCAGTTCGTGTTCGTTTTGGTGTCTTCATTTGGAGTCTGGCTGCAGCTGATGTGGAAATGAATGAAAACAAACACGCGTCAGTCGAGATCCATTAAACGGTCATCAGCAGTGGCACACGAGTCTTACTAGCTGTACATTTTACGGTGATCAAAAAAAGTGTCTTTATCTTTCATTTTTTTGGAGCTTTGTAACATAAATTAACTTGACCTACATCTTATATTCTTTCAGCAAAAAAAAAAAAAGAGCATTTGACTCACTGCTGGAAATATGACAATCTCCCATCTCATCCTGCCAATACTGAAGAAAACTGCATATATGCATAAAATAATCTTCTGTCTGATCATATTCTGGTTAAAGCAGCTTCCGGGATGAGTGGTTTCAGTCAAGAGAAAATATATAACACATCTATAACAGTCAGTTTAAGTTGTGGACAATATATGTCAAGAGCTTGGAGAGGACGTCTTACATTTCCTTGCTCAGTGATCATTCTGTTCTTTGGCTCCAATGTGCTAATTTCCACCGAAATTCTCATCCATGCCCTCATAACCTCCAGACTCGACTACTGCAACAGCATCCTCTGGCCCTCCCAACAAAATCCTCAATAAACTCCAATATGTTCAGAACTCTGCCGCTCGACTGCTCACCTCCACCCGCCGCTATGAACACATCACCCCGGTCCTTCGCAACCTCCACTGGCTCCCGGTCAAATACAGAATAGACTTTAAAATATTACTCACCACCTACAAAGCCCTAAACAACCTGGTCCCTCCCTATCTTTCAGACCTCCTCTCCCTCCACGCCCCAACCCGTTGCCTCAGATTCTCCGGTGCAAACACTCTGAAGACCATCAGGACCAAGCGCCGGACCTGAGGTGACAGGGCCTTCTCAGCTGCTGCACCCCCCCCCCCCTCTGGAACGCCCTCCCCATCCACATCCGTGAGGCTCCCTCCCCATCATCATTCAAACGAACCCTCAAAACCCACCTCTTCAAACTCGCCTTCACCTGCTAACCCCTGCACCCTACCCTCCACTACATGACCCACTCCGCACAGCTTCTCCAGTTTTCTTTTTTTTATCAAAATACCAAATTGTTTGTTCCGTTTGTCTCTGCCTTATGTAAAGCGTCTTTGAGTGTTTAGAAAAGCGCTATATAAAACTAAAGTATTATTATTATTATTAATTAGACATAATCCAGCCTTCAAAACATACTGTAATGAATCCTCGTTTATTGTGGTTGGAAACGGTCTCTTGAGTCATTATCATAACTACTAATTTCACCTCTCTCCTTAAGCACTCCCACTATCCACACACGCATCATCCTGTTTTGCACTTGTATATTTCCATGCATCTCTTATTTCTCTAACACCTTATTATCACATCTGCTATTACCTCAGCCTTCATTCTTCTTTTAACGTCTCCATCTGTATCTTGAGAGAACTATGGCCTCTCATTTTCTAACCACAGGGGAAAATGAACTTTAAACTTTTGTTGCGTTATGTTTCTCTGGAAACCTGAATGTTAAAGTGCTCGATAGAATTCTCTAATAGCTGTAGAGCTGACACGATCAGTTGATTAATTGATAATTAATTCGACACAAAACTAAAAAGCAACCATTTAGCAAATAAGTTTGATTAATTTTTAAAGCAAAACACTTTCTTGTTGCAGATTCTCCAATGTGAGAAGATAGCCCTAAATAGCCGCCAACCAGATGTTTGGCTGACTATCAACAGCAGTCCACGGAGCAGCCGGTCGCTGCTTTGTGTCTTTATGAGGACTGTAATAGTTTAATTCCTTCCCAAACGGTGTCGGAGGCATCGCACAGCTCCCTGGCACTATGCTAAAAAGAGAAACAGCAACAGCTAAGCCTCCTGACCTCACCAAGTGGAAAATCTACTCCTGCCAAATCACCGGACAATCCTCAGGCTGCCGAGGCTTTCAGAGCAGCTTTTTTTATATTCTACACTGACCATTGCTTCATTTAACAGAAATGCTGATTATTTGCCCTCAACTACACCTTTCTTCCACAAATCTCCAGACAGGATTAGCTCGATAACAGACACCTTAAATACATGAATCAATGAACAAACAAAAACCCAGCAGGTGAGAGATAATGAGTTTTTGGCTTCGGATACACGTATACGTTCATATCTAAGACTATACACCTTAATCCCCCCACAGTGACAAGCTCACTGATTGAGGCAATATCTTTATGAAAGAATTTACCCTCTGACTAAATGCTGCAGCTTGTTTTCCTGTTATTATCTCTCTGTCCTGGTGTGTGTGTCTCATGGCAGGTATTCCAGGAGAGTGGATGTGGATGTTTTTCTGAGTCATCCTTAAAGAGGACAACGCTGTTTGATTAAAAAAAAAACACCCACCAACAGTTCAGTGAAAAAATGGACCACAAGTATCCTGCCAGGTTATCAGTATAAAACTAGAGCAGGTGCTTTGACAGAATGAACAACTTCTTGGGTTGTTTGAGCTCTCATACAAATCATCCAGACTGTATTGTTGTGCCAAGCTGGAGATGTTCTGAAATATTCCTCTCAGGCTGATGCTGTGGTTATTTATGTAGAGATATATCTTTTTAAGTAGGTCAACGATTGGATACAAGCACATTCATTTTTGATTTGATCTGACATGAGCTAGTGATTCAGCTTGAATCTGTGCCATGTGAAGCAATGCAGGGTTTGTTTTGGTGTCTTCATTTGGAGTCTGGCTGCAGCTGATGTGGAAATGAATGAAAACAAACACGCGTCAGTCGAGATCCATTAAACGGTCATCAGCAGTGGCACGCGAGTAAAGTAACTCATGATCTTACTAGCTGTGCATTTTACGGTGATCAAAAAAAAGTGTCTTTATCTTTCATTTTTTTGGAGCTTTGTAACATAAATTAACTTGACCTACATCTTATATTCTTTCAGCAAAAAAAAAAAAAAAAAAAAAAACAACGTTTGAGTCACTGCCGGAAACATGAAAATCTCCCATCTCATCCTGCCAATACTGAAGATGGTGCGAAAACTGTATATATGCATAAAATAATCTTCTGTCTGATCATATTCTGGTGAAAGCAGCTTCCGGGATGAGTGGTTTTAGTCAAGAGAAAATATACTTCTATAACACTTCTATAACAGTCAGTTTAAGTTGTGGACAATATATGTCAAGAGCTTGGAGAGGACTTCTTACATTTCCTTGCTCAGTGATCTAAACTGGTCTAGCAATTCAAACCAGCAACCTTTCCAGTCACAAGCTGACTCAGCATCTTTTCCCGGTAGACTCGTCTGTCCAAAGAACAATTAAAATAGATTTGAAACCTGCCAGTCAGTGGCATTTCCCTTTAGGAATGAGCAGGAAGCACCAGCTGGCAGGCAGACTACTGGTTATTAATTGAAGCTGTCAAACTTAAGAGCCTTGTTCATACTTTATGTCTATCCATTAGTCAAAGGAATGGCGGTCTAGGTAGGACATTTAATGACAATGCATGTTATCCAGAAGCAGCTAACTGACTAAATTCACACGTCCATTTACGCACAAGATACCTAGAACTTCGATCTGTTGGCCATCTCATGTGTGTGTGTTTGTGTGTGTGTGTGTGTAGAAAGAAAGCAAGTGCAACAAGAGAAACTTCTATCATCCCGACTTTTCAGATGTGACTAAACCCTCAATCATTACCATCACATATTCAGTCTAGTTTGAACAATAAAACTGAATATATAAATGTTTGAAATAACCAGGATGTCCCAAGCTACTGTGCAAGATCCATATCAGAGCCAAAGAGGGCATGTTTAAATTGATCAGTTTCAGCTATTTTAAGCCTCATCAAACTATCCTGCTGCAGCAGCTCCAGGCTGAAACTGCCGTCTCTGTAGACACCAAACAAAATCATGTTAGGAAACCATTAAACAAATAGTTTGACATTTTGGGAAATAATGGTTTTCTTACTGAGAGTTTGATACCACTCTCATATCTGTCTGCTAAAATTAAAAACAACTAGCCTGGCTCTGTCCAAAAGGTAACAAAATCAGTCTACAAGCACGTCTGAATTGACATATTGAATGTTCTTTCTTTAATCTGTCAAAAAGCCTATAAGTGTAACTACGTAAAATCGTAGTTTTACAGGATGATATGTGCCAGATCAGCTACAGAAAGTCATTGATATAGAGGTAACGAGTATAGAGTTCTTAATGATTATCTCATTGAAAGACAGACTGTATACTCACTGCAGTTGTGCACACACAATTTTACAATGCAGTGGATGGATGTAATGAACATTTTGGGTCTGTTCATTTTTGGTTTCCCTATCAAATCAGTAAGAGAATAAGATAAGATAAGCCTTTATTAATTTCCAGAGGGGAAATTCAGGTGTTGCAACAGAATAAGGACTAAAATAACTATAGATAAATAGAGAAGAGCAGAAAAAAAAATAAGATTAGAAATTAAAAATATAAACTATATAAGAGCAATTAAACTCAATAAACGTAGAAAATGTATATTGGGTTCAATGTCTGCAGTCTACATATGAAAGTCTTTTAGTCTTTTCATTACCCCAGTTTTACCACATCTGTTATCTGCCATCACATGGAAATAGAAGTGAATTCAATTCAATAAATCAATAACAATTAGTGTGTCAGTTTATGTAAAGTGGTCATTGTTCGTTTTAGTAAGCCAGAGAGTGGCACATTGTCTGAAGAAACACTCTATTAATGGTTTATCATAGCTGTGGCCATGGACATTATTGCTGGTATATTCGTCCCTCAGGTGCAATGACTTCCATCTCCCTCATGTATAAACAGTGACTGGCTTGTGGATCAAACATTATTGCAAGAGCGGTCCCCTGGTGATGAAGTGACCTTGACATCTGTTAGCACAAGTAAAGTGTTTATCCTATAAGTAGCTCAGGTGAACAAGGATTGAAACCCTGGAGCCAGATTCAATGCGGAGTGTGTAGGTTTGCCTGAGGGAGCGAAGACGAGGAGGGAGGAAGGAAGGGAAGAAATAGAGAAAGACAAGAGTCACAGAGAAACATCCTGTCTGACAGACAGCCAAAGTGAGCTGAGGAGCAAAGCCACGTGTGCTCTCTGGAGGTTTATCAGAGGGGCAGCTCTGATTGAGGTGATGTGATTCAAGAGGGTCAAGTTATCCATCAGCTACTCTCACTCCACTGCATGTCTGTCCTGTCAATCTCTGCCTTCATCCACAGTTCACCTCACCTCACCGCCGCCCTGCTGTCTTCTCTCTCTCTCTCTCTGTGGCGGAGGAAGGCGATGCATCATTCATTCAGTTTTGGCCCATTTGTGTGTGCTTTGCTCACCTTTGATATATTGCTGGACCTGCTTGCAGAATGACCCAGAGGCTTTTCATTCTGTAAAAGAGGAGAAGAGAGACAATTCAAGTGGGTGCAAAAACTAAAATCAGAAAACCGATAACAAATGCTGTTTAATCTGCACACGCATCCTGCATAGGACTGACATTTTCTATCTGCATTACTCTTAATTTGTCATGAGCATGTGCTGTATTTTACCATTTGAAACGGAACAGACATCCACAGGAAATGTTTGCACATGTTACTTTTAAGAAGACACAAGACAAAGAGTCCACATAGAACCTCAAATAGGCACCCAGCTGCTTGGAGCTAAATGCTAACACTAGCATGCTAATATGTTCACAATGACAAATGCAAAAAGCTGATGTTTAGCAGTTACCAAGTTGTATTCCAGTCAAATTAACAGTTTAGATATTTCAGTCTGGACCAAAGTGGTGGACCAACCAACACACCAACATTGCCAACCCTAGAGCCATGCTGCTAGCATAGCCAAAATAACAATGACAGGCAGATTGAAGTAATAATGCAAAGGTATTTTATGGTGTAAATATGGTAATATGAATGAAGGAAATCTTGTTACAGGCTATAGCAGGAATAGGAAAGACTGATTCATGTTTGTGCATGAACAAACATGGCAAATCTACATGTCTCTGCAGCTGAGCCTGATCTGTTTGGCATCTTAAGTTAATCAAGTTTTTCTGGCACAAGACTAAAGGAGCACAAGCCGATTACATAACGCATCTGTCCAAACTCCATATCAAATGGTGTCACAATATTTGTATCATTACCCAGGGAATGAAACATGCCAACTCTGCAGAGTTAAGTTTTGTTCTGAGGCTGTAAATGATCTTCGATTCCCACTCAGTGTTCTCCGCTTGCATCCGACACGCAGATAAACAGCCACTCGGGTGTTGTACTGCATTCAGTGTTGGTATTAAAGCCGTGGTTCCTTAATGATGATTAATCAATCATGGTTACATAATGCTGGGTCCGACAGGGCTGTGGTGCTTTGGACTTGAACAAATCTTTGTAAAAGCGAATCAGCTCGATACAGTGTACACATACAGGAGAAGGATGCCCAGATTAAACAAGAATTTGGGGCAAGAATTTCCTCCAAGCTACCATCAGTGCACACAGCAGACCACATGTGGCAGCATTATTATGCAACAGGAGTCACAGAAATGTACCAGTATTCCTATGAAGGAATAATACAAACTGACCCAATATTTCAAGTGTGTTGATTGGTTTGTGATAATTTGATTAAATTGTAATTTAATTTAATGGTGCAAGATACGAGATTGGGAGCATTCCAAGCTCTCACAGGCTTTCAACATGGAGAAAACCAACGTGCATTAAAAGCACGCACGGCCAACATGGCTATGTCAGGAACTTTTGGGGACCCTGGCAGTCTGGCGCCAGTTGATAATCCGGCCTTGCAGAGGAGGACACCTGACACATGAAGACATGCTTACACACACTCTCTCTCACACTCACGCAGGATTTGTTTGTGTGGAAATCTCGACCCCGAGAACTTTCCTCATGATGTCAAGAAGCAGAAGCAGCTTAAGCGTTACCTCTGCCATCCTTGTCCAAACGGGAAGTACATTAACCTTGCCACCAGAAACTCACGGACCACGAGTCTAGACGCATACATAGACACATCATACCACTAAGAGAGTACCCGACGTGCTACCAATTCCAAATTACTTCGACTCTTCGCTCGTGTCCCTGCTGTGACTAGTTGCCATGGTGATAGAGGACCACTGCGTGTGCCTCTCCATCACGCTCTGCTTTTCCCTGCTTATGTCCATCTCCGTCCTTATTTTCCTCCCATCTCACTTAAGTCTTGAGGACATTTAAAACACCCAGCCATGCTGATGAAACAACAATTTGGATATAGTTTCTGAGATCCGACTATAGTGTTTGAATGAAAACATAGAAATTATTTTTAACTACCGTTACACCATCATCTGGTCTTACTGGGAGTAAAGATCTAGGCATTTGCGGTAAGTGCAGCGAAGTGTAATTAAACACATCAAACATCTCTCGCGTCTCACTTCTACTACTACAGCAATAGGAAAAGTTTCCATTATCCGATGAGGCAAAGAGCTGACATTTGATCTTATCAGAAGAAAAACAAAATTCTGAATAAACCTCTATATGCAATTTCCTGTCACTTTGATGAACTAAAATGTCAGCTGCAGGTGTGTGGAAATTATCTTTAATGTCAAACTGTATTAATCTTCGGTTTTAATCTGTTAACGCATTTCCTGGCTGATGCAATGACACATACTGAAGGCTCGGATTCACACGTAAAAGTACAGCACTGAGGATGTAAAGTGCTTTAAAAAAGCCCTTTACACCAAGTGGTTCTGCAGATATAACTCTCCTACTGTACTAGAGGATTAAAGTGAAGAAGCTCTCCTCCATCCCCATGTTATTACTTATTCAATACCTTCAACAATAAAATGATAAATACAGCTCTCAGTGGGTGCAATTTATGCAGCATATCAATTGTCAGATTGTCAAAGAGGATACAAATTCAGTTTTTTTTTTTCAGGAGATGACAGACGGGGATAACAGTTCCTTGATGATCCTTGCCCTTAATCCTTCCATCTTGGTCAAAAATGAAGTAACAAGCAGTTATTCACAGACGGATGGTTTCTGGAAAATAACAAGGCCACAAATGGACCGCTGACTTTTATAGACGGCAGTGATTAGAGCAGGGAGGCTGCAGACAAATGACAAAAGATGAGAAAGGAAAGAGATCAACAACATTTCTGAGTGTCCTTTCTAACCCCATTTCTCTAAAAATGCTCCCAAACTGTGGTACTTGTACAAGCTCTGGGTGTCACCTTCACTGCCGCCATGACTGTAGGCTATAAAGGGCCTTACTCTCTGGGCTCATGCATAATTCTGATAAAGAAGGGTTCAGGTTTCACACACCACTGTGTCCGTCTTTCTCCACCTCCTTTGTGGGTCTGTTTGCAGCCCCAGCCTTTGATAACACAACTTTCAGACTGGACTTTGAAGACTCGAGGCTTGTAAGAAAATGAAGCTCAGGAGAGTACGAGAGAAGAGGAGAGGTCATATTCAGAGGGATCGCTGCGTCTTTCAGTGCTCTGTTCTCGGCCCACGGGGAGGAGGGCTCAGCCTGCGTTCAAGCAAAAATCTCAAAAGACAAAACCTTTGGAAAAAAGACGCATTTCAAAAGAGGCAGGGTTAAATTCCCAAAGTTTCTATCTTCAACAAAACTTTTTCAATATTAGAGTTGAATACCACATCTGAGCAGTCTTTGATGAAGATGTCACAGATCGGTCAGTAGACTGTATGGGGCGTGCTCAGTTGTTTAAGAAGCTGGAACCACAAAATATTTGGTATTTTTGCTTGATTAAATGTAAAGATATGTTGCCTTTCTCTGTTGACCCACTGCCCAATATCATATATTGTCATAGTTTGTTTTGTCCAATGGTCCTAATTCCAAAGATTTTTAACTTACTATCATATATGATAAAGACGGCATCAAATCCTCACATTGAAGAATGTTAAGCAATTGATTAATACATTTTCTGTCTATTGACTAATCGTTGCAGCTCTACAATGAATATTATATATCTGATTATACATGCAAACACTAAATGTAACCACAAAGAGTAAACATGATTCTTCAACATACTGCTGTAGGACTGATTGTGAAAACACTAAAACACTGAAAAGAGCCATAAAGTTAGAAAATGACATGGACCAGGAAAAGTTACAAGTCTTTCTTTTGATGAGAAACACTAAATCAAAGAACTGAATTTTGCCATCAGATCTTTCTGCTTTCTGCACCATTACACACCAGCGTCATGCTAGAGGCAGAGCATAAAGATATGGTTTGTGGTTGAGGTCAAAAGCTTCCCAGAATTCAAACCTGAGACTTTCCGTCAGCGAGGCTGCAGTTCCTACTGGTTCTTATCTGAGCTTGTCTATACCAACAACAGTTTCTGTCTCAACACAGACATGAAATGGAATTTCACACCATAGGTTAGGGTCACAAATGAGAGCTACTAGTCAGTCTCACATCCCTTCACCTTGCACGTTTATTTGTCATAAGGAGATTGAGACGGTATTAAAACAACAACTATGGTGCAGACGGGTTTGTGGAAAAAAATGTATCTTACAAATGAAAACATCCAGTTTTCTTTATACTTTTGTTACTGCTTATGCATCACATATTATGAATGCATTTTGTACTTTTGAAATGTTTTTGTTGTATCCATTTTCCTCAACTGACTTCATCTACTTTGACTTATCTTGACATCCTGGAGTTAAACATCTGAGGACTGGCCTGGACATCTGCTCACCAGTGGAGAGAGTGACAGTGATTGAGACACTAAAATAGTAACGTCACAAGAGTTGTTTTTCCAGCTGGGAATAAGCAACCCCAGAGCTCCTTTACAACAAGCCTTTTAGCTGCAGCCCATTATTGTCTGTTCAGGCTTTCATCAACAAAAAAAATAATAGTATCAACCATCAGATCGCATCATTGCCAGCAACATGTAGAAAGGCAACATTTCGGTTGCCTGTAATACTCTGACCACTGCATCATAAATATAAACATACAATACTACAACACGCTTTACGCTTGGAAAAGAAAGGGCATCAACCTTCTTAAAGTCACTGCACAAACATAATTGACTAATACCTTTAGCTACCTCTGCCTCAGAGCCAATCATAGACTACAGCTCCACAATCTACTGTAACAAAAAAATAAAAAATAAAACGTACCCGTTTCCAGGTAAGTAAGATATGGTGCTTTTTTGGTGCTGGTGTGAAAGACTCTTATTTCAAGATGCAAGGAAGCATAAAATTGATTGTAGACAATAAAGGCATTATAACAGATGTCTTGGAAAATGGCCTCCATCTAAAGGTTCAACAATGGCACCTCTACATCTCTACTGAGCTCTAAAACATATTTAAGGTGATCGGTTTTCATACATTAGACAGCTCCTTGCTGTGAGTCCCAAACACTGACAGAGAGTTGTTGTGGCAGCTACTCTGTTGAAAAAGAGACAAGGAATTCACTTTATAATCTCCTGCTATAAATAGCTGACATCGTAACAAGACTAAGAGGGAGCGACTGAGAGATTGTAGGAAAATAGAGACAGAGCAAGAGACACATACTGTAAAGTAAGAGACAGAGGCGCCAAATGAATGATAGCTATCAGACAGTGGTAATGAGGTGACTGTCGACGGAATTTAATCAGTGAAATGAATGGACGGAGGTTTGCGTGTGTGTGGGTGTGTGTCTCTTTTCCTTCTTTCTCTGTAAATTCATTACAATTCCAAATGACCTCAGCAAGCTGCTTAATTCTTCATTCAACAGAAGTGGTGTAATTTCTTAGTTATCACAGTTTAATGTCCAGCAGCTTATACACCTCCGTCTTTGACAGCTTAAACTACACAGCATTCCTGATTTATACTATTTATACATTAAACATTAGCCACCCACTGTTCCACTGAAAGGGTGCCTCTATTTCTATGAAAAATAAGTAAACATGTAATGTGTTGTGGTAGTATTTAATAGGTACAATTAACATTATTATAGTTAGCTCCCACTCAACAAGCTAGCTACAACATCAAATACAGCTTTAAACGATGTACATATGTAATAATGATTAGATGATATCATCTTGATGGCTTAACATTCACGTGGTCTATCTGGCTGTATAATGTATAGGATTAAAGGAAACATAAAAACACTGCTGATATCTAAAAATGGATAAAAGAAACATTAAAATATATATTAATAGATAAACTAAAAATTATAAAAAGTTGACACAGGTGTGCATGTAAACTCCTTTAACTAATGGATGAGAGAACAGGACTGTATATGTAATGGCTACATAAGAATATAATTTGCTCAATGTTTGGTTGTATTTTCTATGATCATTTGTTGGAAATTAATAAAGCTAGCTAACATTTTGGAAAATCCCATCCCATTGTGAAAGATGTATGCTTGATGAAGGACGGATCAACTTCATGTCAGCTTTCACTAAACGGCTTTACACTTCACACCAGATTTCACTTTCAGACTGCTTGCAGCATTTTGTGGAGTCTGATGTCAGTAGAACACAAACGTATGCATGAATGCACTCGTGCATCCTAGTTGTCAATGTCACTCTTAAATGAGCACCATGATAAAAATGGCTACGAAAAGGACTTCAGCGGAAACAACAGCACGCTAAAGCAGACAACCATAACCAGCTTGTTTTCAGTCAAACACCATGAAGCTTCAGATAAACAGACATTAGACTGACAGGTGAGGGAGATCTGCAGGTATGACAGAAAGCCTGTGGCAGACTGCACAAGGCAGTGTTTACATCTGAATAGGTTTCCCTGAAATAAATGGCATCAGCAGACCATGATCTGCATCATTCTTCCAAATGCAGATCTAAAAATGAGGCCATCCTGCTTTATTTATTTTTTAAATGCACAAGCAGCTTAGCAGACACAACATTTCCTTCACAGACAGAGATAACAGATTTCCTCCGCATAGTCTCGGCTCCTCAGAGAAATCTCTCTCAAATCACATGAATCTAATGCCAGGGATGTCAAGTAGGCCATTATAAACACACTCATAGTCGGAAAATACAGCTGGCATGCACACAGAGAGATATTTGAGGAAACGTTGCATTGCCTAGCTCCTCCTCCTCCCCCCCCCCCCCCCCCCTCAGAGGTCACAGACACACATCCTTGCAGCAAAAGCAATATCAAACATCCCAGACTAAGAATCTCTTCTGGAAAGGAAGTTCGCCTTTATGTGGTTTCCTATCTCTGTAAATGTCCAGCGGGAGGAAATGCAGGAGTGGGCAGCCAGGCGGGAGAGCGTCAGCAGATGAGAAATCTTAACTATGCACAGCAACAACAACCAGTGGAGAGCTTGGCTGACCACAGACGTCTAACCAGACCTAGAAGAACTGTGTCTCGCTAAAGAGACGTCAAGCACGTTAGAAAGTTTAGTTTCCATAAAAGCTATTGTCATATTTGAGGGCCTATTCTTTTTACATGAGAGGCATTAGCTCAACAGAAACGTACAGCCTCACACAGTGTCAGCCTCCAGCATCTGTGTCTGTGTTTCTGCGTGTATAATAAAACCACATCGAACCGAGAAATCATGTAAAGTGAGACTGCAGGGGAGACAACCCCAGACTTTGTTTGCGCACAAATCTACAGCACTTGTGTGCGTTTGTATGTGAATGACCATGTCTGTCTGTTCTCTTATTGACAGGATGTGAGCTTGCGGTTTCCCCTCCTCCTCCTCCTCCTCCTCTATCCGTCCCTCATCTTTCTTCCTCTTGGTCATAATTACATCAGTGTGTCCAAACAGGATATGAAAGAAAGAGGCAGTGGCCATCAAATTCAGAGCAGGACCATGTGGACGGTGACCCATCCCGGCTGTGCATCTAGTCAGGCTACATGGCAGTATTATAGATGCAGTACCAGAGTCTAATCTAACAATAATGAGCGCTACAGTGAGACGGTACCAGAGGAACATGAAGGAAAAGTCAAATATGGCAGTAACAGTATGGATATTGCTTTTATAAAGAGAGCAAGAGATCCATAGATATGAGGGAGTATTTTTGTGACTGACATTTCCTCACTAGCTGCACTTCCCATGACATAAGTCATTATTTATGACTTGCGTGAAATTGTCAGGCAACAGATAATTAGTTCAGTGCAGTGCCTCTGAATTAGCTCCGTTATTAGTGTGTGAACCATCAGTTCCCTTGTGATATAATCCTTCAACAACAGGCTCTGAGAAACAAAGAAATGCATACAGATGGGCTAAGAGGTCCCCTCAGCAAAGACAAGAGAGGAAGAGGTGAATTACTGACCAAGATTAATAATAAGTTACTGGTATAAAACACCAATTCAGTAGTACTTCATAACCCTAGGCCTTTTTTTGGCTTCTGCTCGAAAATACTATACCCATACTCAAAGGGGCCTTACTCTCTAACTACAAGGTCTATTTGAATAATTTCAATTTATTAATAACACTCAAGTGGGTGAGCTTTGATGAGAGGTGTACATATTGTGTATATGTTACTGGTTAATACCAAATGAAGATGGAACACGGCTCAAATGGAAAACAAATTTCAGGTTCGCCTGATTGATATTGATTTATTTATTTGAAATAATGCAGATTGAAGCCTAAAATACTCAACAATCATAGCACAACATGTTTGAAGTCTCCACAAAACAGATTTTACTTCGATTGAGTGAAGCAGGCCCACGTTATAAGGCTTCAGTACGGAGAGATCATGCGAGATCAAGCGAGGTCAAGCCAAAATTCTCATTTTGGAACCAGCTGTTGCAGCTGTTCCATTTTAATTTTATATACTATATAACTATATATTTCACTTGTTTATCACTAATATTGTTCAATGACATCATCATACAGCAGTTTGGCATCATTTTGAGCCATTGTGAGCCATTTTGAGCTCTCTGACGCTCTCATAATTCTACTTCATGGAATTTTCTCGTCTCTGTGTGTGTGTGTATGTGGCTCTTCCTAAGGCCTGTGATTGGCGGACTTTTGTCATGTGACCACTTTTTCGAACCGGGAGAATGAAACGAATGCACCAGGAAGTTCCTTGAGATGACTCACTGACTTTCTAGCCACTAAAAATCCAAAGGCGCGCCGAGCCTCCCCCAAGAGTAAAATCATTGGCTCAACAGTAAAAGGCGGACCAGCTCGTCATACATGCGTTGTAAAAGTCCGCCATTTCGTCACAAACACACTGAAACACACACGCACAGACGAGATAACATGTCCGAACACGTCTGAAATGGATTACCGGCAGTTTCCAGCGTTTTTCTTCAAGAAAATCATCTCAAGGTACGAAGCGTTTACATTTTGCGGAGCTGTTGTTCGTCGGGTTTCTTGCTATAAGTTTTTAATGGTTTCAAGGAGAGGAATATGAAAGATACGAGTGGATTCGCTGTCGAGTCCTCGTGCTTTCTGATCTACTGGTCGGCCATGATCGCAGTTAGTTTTGTCTTGGTATCTGAAAACGAAGTGCGTAGCTCGCCGTTTCCTGGCGAAAAAATACGTAAAACTGTAGTAGTACTTCTGGTATATTTAATTACTTCGTGTATAACTGTTTTTTGAGTGAGTAAAATGATTCTGTTTTTTTCGGCCAGAATCTCATCGTTATGTAGGTATATGATATGTCATAAAATATCATTTTATTCGTTTAGCAAACGTGATTTGTACTACATGTGCGTCATATATGGCGCACTCGCGGTAAGAAGGTTTTAAGAAGAGACTCACAGTCCATAACAGCTTCTTTATAGCTAGCAGCTGCTTAGAGAAGCCAATCTGAAGTGTAACATTTGAAACAAGTTCCTCTTTTTCTTTTTTTAAATTCAGCATCCAGCCTCCTGAATACTAACTGCATGAGTTCTCCTTACTCCGCACTGTTGAATGCGCTCGATGCTTTTGAAAGCAAGCTCTTCTCTGAGGAAAACAAGAAGATGAAGAGGAAAACAAGGCTGTTAACAGAGGAGCTGTGTGGGCATGTAGCAAAACAACCAACTTATAAGTGAAACCGTCATAGTGCTGCAGGAAAACCACAGGACCACACCATCTACCAGAAACTTCTGTCTGTGCAAGAAAACCCTCTGCCATGCTCTCCTCTCCTGTCCAGCCTCATCTCATTCTGCCTTTCTTCCCTCCTCTTCCTCATGTCTCCCTCTGTCCCCTCCTCCTCCCCTCTCCAACAGGTTTTAAGCTCTGCCATTACATGTGACTGACTGCATTAATCTCCCCCTCCCCCCCTCCTCCTCCTCCAGCTGCAGATTTGACACAAAGCTCTGTGATTTGGTGCATCAGTAGATGTGATAAGCTAAGCAATAGACCGAGAGGGGAAAATATATATTTATAATCAGGTCACTCTGCCACTGAGGCCTTGTGTGTGTGTTTGTGTGTGCACCTATTAGCAGCAATCACACTGCACAGAGAAGACTGCTGCCTCTCTTTAGTCTTTCACAGCATCAGTAAAGTTGGGTGCCAGACCACACGAGCAAAGAGAAAATAGAAGAAAAAAAACCTACAGAGCATAGGGGTGACTGAGTTCATGTGTGCAGAATCTGACCAGATATGGTATTTTACAAGATTCAGTACTTTAGCAATCTATGTGACAGCACACAGACAGCCATAACAGCCAAAAAAAACAATGATTATGTTAAAAAAAGGAAACATGCAAAGTCAATATAGCAATGCTCATGGGGTTATATACAGTATTTATGTGTACCCCCACTCAGCCTGAACAAAGGGCAGAGGCACCAGAGAAAGTGGGTCAACCTTTCACACTGAAGAGGTGGCAGATGCTCCTCTGAACCGCACAAACAAACATGTAGTACCGTCATGCACGCAGACAGGCACATGAACTGACTGAACAAAAACTACATAGAGGGTTCAGAGTCCCCCATAGATAGCGCTAAATACACCAAAACACATGCAGATATGAAAGAAGACTAAGACAAACACAATGTAAACACATTCGTAACCCCGGACGTTACTGCGATACCGCCACTTCTGCTCGACTGGATGGAGAGACGGGCCATTTCTGACCGTCTCTGCTCATTTTGCTCTCTATTTATCCACTCCTCTCCCTCTCTATTATACACAAAATGAACAAAACCACACATTCCTGGCAACTCTTTCATCGCTCGGCTGCTGCAGTAGAAGCGCTCTGCCATCACCATGGAGAAAGAAGGCCTCACCATAACAACCACTCAATGGAAACTGCAATGAGTTCCCCTTTCCTTTTAATGCATCCCTTTTTATAATCGTTTTTTTCTTCATACACGCCTTATATATGAACGACAATAGATGTAGAGCGTACACCCTGCAGCGATAAAAACAATCACAACAATGACAACGTCGGCAGCATCAGCACCATCAACAAAAACGACACAAGAGACAAAACATCCACAAGATATCTGTACCTGAATCTTCATTTTCCAACAGGAATTCATGTCTGGATCCTGAAGTCACCGCTTTCACACACACACACACACACACACACACACACACACACACACACACACACACAATCAATCAATCAATCAATCAATCACACACACAGACACACACACACACCCTCACTCAGACAATGGTTCCTCAGGGAGGTTGCATGCCCCCTCTGTAAATCCTCGAGGGGAGCCGAGACTGAGACGGAGAAAGAAAGAGAGAGAGAGAGAAAGAGAAGCCTCTGCAAATACGGAAGTGGAGCCGAGGCAACAATGTCAGCCGTCGCCGTGGCGACTGCAGCTCCGGCTGCACAGTGCGGAAACAAAGACAGAGGAAAAGATGGGAGAGAGATGGCAGAGGGAGGGAGAACAAGCGGCTGCCCTACATTTTCTTCACACAAACACATACACACAACACAGTTGCAGAGCTGCTGCTGCTACTTGTCCAGGCTTGCTCTCCCTCTCAGCTGCACACACACACACACACACACAATCACACACACAGAGTCAATCCTGTACTGTAATCCCATTGGCCGAGCATCCACTTCCTCCAGCTGATCTTGGTGAGAGGTGGGGGAGGGGCAAACTGTTGTTGAATCATTCATGAGAGGGAGGTGGTGTCCTTTAAATAGACTCCCTCTGCTCTGCAAACTGAGCTTAACCTTAAAGTACCTTCCTCTAACTCTACTTAAGCCCGTCTTGCAACTCCTACACACAACCACACACACACACACACACACTCTTTCCTCTGAATCTCGGACTGTTTTATGACAAAGAGTCAGCCACCAAACCTCTTAAAAACCACTGTCATGGTCCACCAATCAGAGAGGCCGTTACTGCTGGTTCCACCAATCCCCAGCAGGCACAGAGGGATGCAAGGTGGAGCAGAGATGAGAGAGGGTCATTTATTACACACGTTCTCATAGCTGTATTCAAGGGCAGAGTAACAACACAGCACAATCACTCAAATACTGAGCAATACTACAGGCCAACGTCCACTAATAAACACAACAATTAAACCGTCTAACACAGCTATATGGGTTAGAATGATGATGCGTGTTTGTTTGTTCTGAAAGTAAGCCGATAGGGAGCAAGATGCTACCAACTTCTGATGGATAGGATCATGGAGGGCAGAGATAAACAATCATCGAACATGGTGTGTTATCCATCACCAGCAGGTCACATACAGTATTCACAGGCATTTGAAGAATCCCTTCAGCCCCCTAAGACTCAACATTGGGTTATTGTGGACTATACATTCATGCTGTGTTTAATTTATTTGACCAAATGTTGCAGAATGTACCCTGTTCAAAGTGAATATTGATTAAATACTTAGATTCATACCTTGGACGCTTCCAACCTCAGGGCCTTAATGAGGACTTTGATATGAAAGTTCTGTTAAGAAGTGAGGCTTACTGTTCTCTACCTACACACTAAGGATAGATTAGGTCCTTTCCATTGGCTAATGAGCTGAGCAGCACTTTGCTTTCATTGAGTAACACTGCTTTAACGGCTTTGGCCTCTAAATACAGTCTTACAGCAGGTCCACTGGCCCCGGCTCGTGGACTTTGGCCAGCTCACACAACAAAGATTTTACACTTTACTTCATACTTCTACTCCACTACCTTTCACATGAAAATATTTTCGTATATTTTACAGCTATGATTCAGCCATCAAAGGATGCAGGTGTGACAAAAAAAGAACAGACTGAGAATATAACTGCAGATGATGCAAGTGTAGCTCTCTGGTGGCTCAGCCGGCTAAGAGCCCCGTCACGTTAACAACACATAATGAGTTGGTGATCTTTCCGCACAGGTTGACAGCAACACTGCAGGGCTTTGTAAGGTAAAGCTAAGGGAAAAAGTGGGTTATAGAAAAAAAGTGGTTGGACTGATTATAGGAACTGTCAGAAAATATCAATCACAGCTGATGTATAAAAGCCTGGTCGAGTTTAAAGGAGGAAAGTGGGGCCATACAAAGTCAGAGACTCGAGAGGAGAGGAGGGGATATATCGGAGAGTTGGATGGAGAGGTAAAGACAGAAATTTAAGGGAAAGTGTGACGGGAAAGAGAAAAAAAAAAAAGAAGAAAGAAAACTGAATGAGAAACATGTCAGATATCCCACTGGGCGTGAAATTGCGCTGTAATAGCCTTTTCAGTTCATATTCAAATACATTCATGCATACTGATAACTACAACACTAAAGCTTGTCTACCTTCTGCACGTTTCAATCAAAGCTACCTCAAATTAGAGACGAGGGGAGAGAGGGAAGGAAATGAAGAAGGGGCGAGTGAGCAAAATCAAAGACAAACTCTTGAGAAATAATATGTTTTTTCCTTGGTTAATATTCTGTAAAATGTTGAATAACTGCACAGGGATCCCTTGCTACTTATCTGCTGTAACCGTATGCAACGCTTTGATCTGGAGCTTTGCTTTTCATTTACATATCTGTGTAATGCAGTGGAGGATGGTTTCTGAGCCTCGTGTATTCATGGTACATAATCTTCAGACCAGAATACGCGAGCACAAACATTAAGTGGGCCATCACTGCGGCAACACGACCATGACACAATGCCACCAATTCACAAAATAACAAGTGGCTGACTGTAGCAGCTTTATTGATTTGTGGCTCTCCTCACTCTTGCCCAATATCTCACCATCTCTCAATTTTGACACCCAATGGAGCACATCCATCTCGACTTGTGAAAGCTTTGTGGAAAGGGGCTGTCAGGTGAAGGGGGGGGGGGGGGGGGGGCTATTTAGTGACCCCGTTTCTGGGAGCCACACTTTCAAAGGCTATTTCTGGCTGGGTTGGCCACAGAACTGTGGAGCGTGCCACCTGATTACTGTGTTTAACAGACAAAATTCAGACATTCACACTGGTGGCAAGATGACGCACATCCAGTGTTGCTATATGAATAAAGTTGACTCGACTTGAATCGATTGGGACAACAGGTGGATATCATGGGGGTCATTCCCGCAAACTCAAAAAAGTAAATACAGTTTATCAGCCCTCGAGTTGCCCATATATACTGTAATATGCATGAAAAACAATATATTGTTTATATTGTGCTCACATGATGTATATAACTAATAAAGTTGTGCAGCGTTTAATCCATTTACCTCAATCCAAAACAAATGAAGTATTTATTTCAGCATGGGAGGAGATCTGGATATACTGGATGTTAAGGGAAGTTGGAGTCGACAAGGCATGTGGTAGGAGGGCCAACATGGCATCAACATCTGGTCATGATGAAAAACAATATGCATCATTTGTTCTGTGTTAGAATAAATGTCTCATAAATAAAAAAGGTTTTGAAATATACTGTATGTCAATTCCTTTGTTCAGTTCAGCACACGTTAGAGTATTTTGTAATGTTCAAGGACTAGGGATTTGAATCTCTCACCTCCAGGTTTGGCCTCAAACAAGTCTGAGCTTATACGTCAGTCATGTTTAATTTAATTCATCTGGAGTCCAATCTGTCCACCCTGAGGAAAATCCGAACGCAGTGTTCTTCCCTTTAGAGTGCAATCTGCAAACGTCAGTCGCGATGTCTAGTCTTTTCACAGTCTCCTAGTGTTTTTCCCAGCTGCAGACTTCAGTACAGAGAAGAAAAATCTCTGTATCACTAATGAGTGACTCAATGTCATGGAGCATAACACACTGTACTTGAAAGAAATGTGGTGATAGACGGGGTCACGGTGTCTTATCAGAGCAGTTTTAGTACAAAACAACTGAGTAGAGGCTGCGGGACTGAACTGTAATATCTCAAAGAGACAATACTGAAGTGTATCAGTCTGTGGCAAGTTTGAGCCAGAGCTCACTAGAACAGCACAATCACCCGTTCATAGTCACTATACACATGGTGTCTTAGAGGAGGTGAGCAAGTCTGTCAATTCTGTGATTTATTTATCTAATTATATGTAAATTACTCAACACGGACTGTACAGAAGACATTCAAGACCTTCTCTAACCTTTAGAGAAGCGTGCCGTGCTGTAAACTGTAGCATGTATGGAAGGAAAAGCACCACAAACTGCCGGTTAATGGTAAAAAAAAAACTGATCTTGGGCTCTTTAATGATTTCCTCTCAGAGGGTTTGAGGTCCTGGCTTATGTTTGTTATCCCACACACACACACACACACACACACAAACATCACATTAAAGATTTGTGTTAGTCAGCAGCCACACAGCCCTCTCTTTAACGTCTGCCAGCAACTGGGTTTATCAGTGGAAAAAAGCACCTGCAGCATTCACTGTGTTGACTGAAGCATCGACTCTATCAGTCTCCACATCAGCACCTGGGGCTAATGATAACCTTCTAAATTAGATTAGTATTTCACCAGTGCATTAGGTCCTATGAGGAGCATGGGACGTCAGCAGAAACTGGCGACAGAGGAAGACCCTGCGTAACACTTTCAGTAGCGTGGATCAATGAATCCTAAATACTTCCCAAGTTGCAGCAGAGTGCAAATAGCTACGATGAGAATCTCTCTAACTTAATTAAAAGCCACGATGGAAGAGCTCATTGTGCCGTTCTACTCTCAACCTGATGTCTCCGGCATCAGGCGGTCCGACCACGGAATAGACGAACAAAAATGACTAAAACACCAGCACAGATATTCAAATTTAAAATGGAGGATTGACCACAAATGTACACAGTATACTAAGTTCTTCTTACTGACTAAAGATAATAACAGTATTCTGTGAAGTAAAATCATCGGGCAGGCCAAGTCTGGCTTTAGCTCCGTCTCCTCTAAACATCAGCAGCCTGAAAGATAATTACAAATACTATCCTGTATTTTTTTTAAATAAGATGCAATAGCAGTTTCATGTCTCCGTCTTTCAATTTTCCAGACCTCATCAGCCTTTGCAGGAAAGGAGAATGGAAGATTTTTCAAAGGCTGTCTGAAAATGATTGATATACTCCATCCAGCCATCTCTTCAAAAAAACTTTAGATCTATCATTGGTGCTGAACTTTTGCTATAAATGTGCATCACTAGAGGAATGACCTCAGTGTACATATGTATTAAAAAAAAAAGGAAACTAGCTATGACATCATCAATCATCCCGTGCTGTTGAACAGATGGTGCCCCATTATTTACCCTGGACGGGTGGAGAAGTATGTATTGCAAATATAAGGATTGGGGTATTTTAAACACATGCACACACTCAGAATACAATTATATTCTCTTCGACCACAGCTGCACTTTTACTTTTCCTGCACTTCAAAGATCTGATTAGGATTTCCTGCTTCCCAGAAGCATTCGAACCCTCAGCGTGGAGCTCCTGGCACACAAACATGCCTGGGGTTATAAAGCTCCCTCATCAGAACCTTCCATCTCTGCTTTACCCACGGCACACAACAGGTCAACATAACCTCAGTGAAAAGTCTTAGCTATTAGGCCAGTGTGGAGACACAGCGGTGACGTAATGTTGAAATGGCACAACGTTGAACTGCGGTATCTCTGAACTAGCTGAACAGAAACACAGCATGCATCTTAACACAGAAAGGCAAACTACACAAAGAGGAAGTATAAATAATTCCTCTAAGTCCGACTATTAGAGGACATACTCCTCAGAGGTGTGTTGTTTTGCAGATGAATACCAGTGGGCTGCAACTCTATTCATGACTCTACACTACAGCTACCTGAGCCAAGTAATCTTGGATTTACACATCCTCTTCTTCTCCCACCTCCCTGTACTAATGATGAAGGATGGAGCAATGAATCTGTCCGCCATCCACCTACTCCAATCGTCATTTTTAGGTTCCGGCCTCATTCGGCTCCCAGATAAATACAGTCCAGAGGAGCAGCAGCAATTTGCATTTAAAGGCTAGCCGTCGGGAAGAGAGCTCTTATAGCTTTTCATTACAAAGAAAAGTTCACAAAGTTTAAGGAGAAAACAGGTCACATTTTGGCAAAAAGTCTTTCTTGAGGCTGCACCACAGACATGGACAACCCATTGTACTGGTTTGGAGGGAAGCTACAAGAGCGAGTGTTGCGATGCATTAGAAGGCAGTTGCTGGTTCAAATCCCCTGGACTTGCAAGGACAGAGGGACAGAGATGTGCTCGGAGCTCAGATACACCATTTGCTCTACTGCCCTCTGCTGACCTGGTCCTGTACATGCCCTCAACTCAACTCCACAACTAAACTTTTAGTGGGGACAAAAGAGTGAGGCTTTATTTTACGGGTCCATTTTTTCCTGATAATATCAAAAAAAATTATTTAAAGTTTCATGACAAGACCTATACAATTTGGTACTAATGATGGAGAAAATAGATACAAAAAGGTCTGAAACTGTTATTTTACTTTGTTTATGAATAGGCTAGTAGAGTTTATAAAAAGCAATTTTATGGAGAAATTTCCTTCTACTTCTACATTTAATATTATATTCTTCACATCTGTTGAATTGTGTGACTGACTCTTGGTTATCCTATATTAGCATTGAATTGGAATTACTGAACTGAAAGTGTAGCAATTCAAAACAGTCTTCTTGACAAGATACAGGAAATGTGACAGTCCACTCTTCAGTGACCTTCACCCCCAGGAAACAAGAAGCTCTATTCACTCTAAACGCATCATTCTCCTCTGCTGCAGTCTCAAAACATCCAAACACCACAATCCGGTAGACATCAGCTGTCTCTGAACTGAAGCGTGACGTAGCCTTTCTCATAGCCCACTGCTCATCAACCCCATTTTTGCATCTCCATATGGCTGAAGCTCTCACAGCGTCGGTCAGGATTGTTCCGTGCCACACGACGCAGCTGTGAGCGGCTCACAGGGAGGCTGCAAGCGAGCTGTTGCGACTTGCTTCAGATCATTTTTACGACGCTAAAAGCCGATGGTAAAATGGATGAGAGGTACATCGTCACGGCGTGAAACAAAACAAAGTCGGATTTGAAACCAATGTGCTGCGTTTTGATCGTCTCAAACTCCCCTTATCCCCCTGGAGGATTGTTTTAACTGTCACAGCAACAATGTCACACTCCAAATGCGCTAGCTCCTTGGGACATCAAGGTTGTCTCTGTGAAAGATAACTGCCCAGCATAACATACCTTTAACTATTAGGCCTCACATTTGCCAAAATGATCTACTTCACCTCCGGGTTAGGAGGAGAGAGACAGAGAGAGAGAGAGATGGAGGAAGGTGTGCAGAGGAGCAGACTGCATTTTACAGCCAGTCTTTTGAAGTGATAAGCATGAAGTCAAAATCCAATCGCTCCCAGCTGGTCCACACTCCAACCTTTACTTTTTCTTCATTTCCATCTGCCACTGCTGCTCCTCTACATTCTCTCTCCCTCTCTCGACATTTCATCTTCATTTTCTACAGACTCAATTTACGCAAACCTTCCAATCTCACTCCACCCTGTCAATATTTGTCTGGTCAGCTCTCCGTCTGTGTGCAGACAGTTTTAAACAAATATTGTAAAGAGCACCGTTTCCACATGAAATGGGACTGAAATCAGCTCTCAAAGAGGGAGCAGATGGTGATATTTTCCTGATAACATCTTTTGGCTTTTACAGCAATTTCCCAACCGCTTGTTCCATCCCGCCCTCTCTCATCACACTGGAGGCCTTATAACAAGTTCAACAACCTTTCCTTACAGTTCAGAGCCTTGTGAGCTGCTTGCTCTTTGTCTCAGCCCAGAGTCAACAGTGTTATAGAGTGAAGTTGCTTCAAATAGACACACACAAGAATTACATTTCATGTTAAAAACGGAAACTGGGGACTGCTCTGCTCCAAGCTCAAAAACTAAAAATGCATCATTCACATTTTCACAGTAAAATGACTAAGTGGTGATTATATATTAATTCCACTTAGATAAATAAAACATGCTTGTATTGCACATTTCAGAGACATAAGCTGCTATTTATAATGTGTGAGAGATAGCTGGGAGAAAAGATGTCAACCAGCAAATAACAAAGATATCAAATGTCCTCAGGAGAAGACAGATAACATTTTTTACCGAGGCAGCATCTTTTACATTCTCCTCATTTGTACAAAGTGCCCCTTTTCTGCAGCTAGAGTTTCAGCCGTTTGTTCAGCGGAGTAATCCGGCTCCCTGGGAGACCAACAGCGGTCGATACGTTTTGTATTCAGTCAGAGTACTTTGAGTGGTCAACAGGAGCATCAGATCCTCTTCCACTAGCCACTAATACTCCATTGTCCTCGCTCGACTCTGTATCACCACATATCTTTGTCTATCACAGCGTTGCAGTTTCAGCTTTCAATCATGTGACTGGCTTCGTTTCTATCTGTATGTTGAATGACACACAACACACACACACACACACACACACACACACACACACACACACACACACACACACACACACACACACACACACACACACACACACACACACACACACACACACACACACAGAGACATTTACACGCTGTGAGCAACAGGTTTGCTGCCAATCCAAGAGAAAAATCCTTCCCCCCTGCCCAGATCTGCACGCTCCCTGGATTCAGTGTGAGCAGCCTTAAACACAGCAGACTCTGTTCAGGGTCAACAACTGAGGAAGTTCACAAATCCCACCAACAAGCTATTTAAAGTAAGGAATATACAAAAACAAACAAGTCTTAAGTGTGCACTTAAGGCGACAGTGTGCAAACACTATCAGTTGTCACGATTGACTGCATATGTGCTTTGAAGATAATGCTCAACATGCGCTGCTTTAACGGATTCATAATGTGACAACGCCGTCAGAGTGAAGAGACAAATGTGTTCTCTCAACATCTAAACACTTTTTTTCCCTCTTCCAAGAAGTTGAGCAACTGCATCCCTGGCCTCAACTGGTTTGGTAGACAACTCTGAAACAAACATTGAGCGCACGTACAAGTGTGTACAAAGCATTCCCGAAACATTAGTGCCAATATGAGCAGTGTGCTTCTCTGTGTGAGCCAAAGATATCAATTTGAGTTTGTCAACCTTAAACTGGATAATGCTTAAGAGGTGCAGTCTGTTACATGAAGACTTATTAAAGGATTCCTTGTGGTGTGAAGTCAAAAGATAAAAACAACGCTGGTCTAAGTAGCAGCTCCACAAAGTCCTTGGGAGGTAGTTTTCATGACGATGACACAGTCTCTCTGCCTGCATTACCCTCATGCTGCTTGTTGTCTCAGTGGCCTAAGATTTTCCTGTGTCACATACAGCACCATCATAATCTATTAGCAAGCCAGGAGGGAGGCCACAGCCCTGCAAGAGTAAAAAAAGTGTGTTCGTGCATGCGAGCATTGAAAAGACACAGGCTGATTGCTGTCACCCCTGACAGCGTGATCGGAGGCAACAGATAATGGAGTAGCCACCATTCTCCTTTGGCATGTGTGGAAGGTGCCGTGGGTTCAGGTAAACACATCAATCAAAATGACGAAGGACTGACAGCTCCTGCTTTTACAAATGGGCTTCACCTCGATTTCCCAGAGACGACATTCATGTTACCCTTGCAAAAGGCTTGAGATCAGGACATTGGCTTAGATGGCGGATGACACTGGTCCTTCGAGAGACCACTACCTCAAGCAAAGTGGGGAAACCACAGCACATAAACCGTTTGACAGCTCTGACAGAAGCAAAGCTGAGGGATGTTGGGGTGAACAGCAGGCTACTTCTTCACATTCTGCCTCTGCTGCTCCAGTCCTGCCAATAGTACTATTATTCGGTCTTTGCTCCGTTTCTACAGCAACAACACGCTCCTCTCTCGCTCTCGCTTCCTTCAAGCTGTTTACAACCGAGCGTAATTGTGCTCTCTTTCACCTTATCGTTTTATTCTCTCACCTGGACCCTCTCTCTGTGCTTGTTCAGTGGGTTCTATCTGTACTCAATTTCTGCTCATGGCAGACGGAGGTGAACGTCAACGCCGGGCTACAGTCGTCGGTACTCTGCAGAGCTCAGCGAAAGCATCATCATGAGACCAGGTATACTGCTGGTGCATTCATGCAGCTGTACTGTCTACAGGTGGAGGAGGGATAAGATAAGTACTGTGCACACAATTGTATGGGTGTGGTTACGTGGCTTATGACCTGTGATACATGGCATCATGACTCTAGCTGCCATTATCTTCATCGTTTACTCTTTTATCATGAACTGGTCCAGTGGTGCAATAATTGAAAAATAGTATATTCACTTCGCGGGGTCAAGAGGCAACATTAGTTTCAAACACTTCCTGCAATAGTAATAATTTACATAAAACTCTCTATGCCTAAAAATGTCTAAGAGTACAGTACTGATCTTGAGACAGTAGATTCCATCTCTCTAAAAAAGCCTCATAAGATGAATCTTTGTTGAGACACTTGCTGTCTGCCTGCTGAGAGTGGATCATAAGATTTCAGAATGTGCTCTGGGCTTCAAGCAGCAAAACTTTCCAAGCACCAAACATCTGGTATTGTACTCTGACTATGGGAGCTCTTTGTGGATGCTGTCTTTCTTCATTCTTTACAACACAACAAGAACATATTTCCCTCTCCTGTAAAGCACAATGGAGGAAAAGTAGCAGGTTGGTCTATTAGTTAATGTTCTTGGTGTTCTCACCGTTGATTTAGAAACAAAGCTGATGGATTTTTTTCTGATTTGTCCATTTAATTCAAAGATTTAATATTTTTGAAAGAATGATGTGGGATGAAAGCTTTGCTATTTAGCACCTCTCCTATAACAATATTATATACAACTGATCTGAAAAAAATGAATTACTAATGATCACAGATGATCAGCACAGCACAGATGGGCAACAAATGTACATTACTCTATTGTTTCCTTTCTACCATGTGTGCCAAGGGTAAAAAAAGTGTTATTGTGTTAGTGAAAACAATGTTTTCTTTGTTTCTTTCTTTTAACGACACTCCTTTATACAAATATCACATTACATACTGAGCAAATATTACTAGTGGCCTTTAGACTGCTTTCATTTTCAATTTAAAATCAGTTCCACAGATTTGAACTGCACCTTAACTTTTGAAAACGTGTGCAAAGCTGACAGTTGTAATTTACTCAAGGACGGGAATGACAAAATTTAACTGATATCTTTAAATTCAAAACAAGTCTAAATCAGGTCTTTTTCCAGTCTCTCAGACTGACTCTGCAGATGTTAATTATCACCTCCATTCTTTGGCTCTCTTGTCTACAGCATAAACAACTGGAGTAAATTGGTCTTGTTTTGTTCCATCCTGAGAAAAAGTCCCCGAAGCCTAAATCAAAGGTAATGACTGGTTACTCCACTATTTAAAGGCTCTCAGTAAAGTGGTGCAAGGTCACAGTAAAGTCATTCTGGTCATACACAAAAGACTGACGCAGAAACAGCTTATTAATACATAAGTCTCATTTAAATAGTGTTGGCCATCATTCCAATCCGTGATAGAAAACATTGTACCCATCCCCCTAATAGTTAAGATCTGAATGATGTTTGCCATGTTAGCATCTCTACTTTAGTGTGTTAACATGCTAACATCTGATAATTGCTTATCAGTGAACACAAGCCCAGCAGAGGCTGATTGGTCATTAGTTTTGCAAGTAATTCATTATAAAACAATGTATTGGACAAAGAAAATGTAATTTGCCCTGATGATGTTGTTAGATGCAATGTCAGTGGATCACCAAAGTCACTAGGATGGCCATTGAAATATCTAGAGGGTAGTTTCTAGTTCTACAAAAGAATGCACTAGCATGGGTTAACTGAGGAGATGACCCCCCCCCCCCCATGTGTGCCCTATAGCTCATGGTAGTAGAATTACAGTATAAGCAGTCACGGCATTTTATACAGACATGTGAGAATAGTCTGTAACCGAGTCAACCTCTGCAGCTGTTGGGCATCTGCCTCCCCAGACAGCAACAAGGAGGAGTTCACAGTGTAGTCACAGGAGTGAATTCATAGGCGGAGAGATTAACTGTGCTAATCTTCCACTGGATAACACCATGAGAGGATGATGGAGGAGGATGAAAAAGAGGAGGTGGTGGGAGGAGGGAGTGGAGGAGAAGTTGGAGAAAGACAGATCAAGACATTTAGGATTGGACAAAAGGAAGATGCGGTCTCATTGTAAGAGACTCTAGTGTGTATTTGGGCCTAAACTGCCTCCTCCCCTAAATGAAAACAATTGGGAACCTCATCATCATATCTTACTGGAAAGCGTCTGACTGCCCACTATCTTTCACTTAATGCACAAGAGAATTATTATGTGCCTGTGCGCTTGCCATAAACTGAACACCACAATACAGTATGACAGAGCTATGAGTCCTATCAGACTCATTACACAGCTGGGGTGTACGGCTGCATAAAACTAGCATTCATCAGGCAGATACTGTGCGTCAGACTCCACAGACCCCGAGGACAGGCTGCTGTGAGGGGAACATGTGCAGTGTCTCCTCGGGAAGATGAATATGGTCGCTGTGGGAGAGCTCAGAGAGCCTCCTCCATTGATCTGGCTGGCGGTGGCTGAATGTTCGGGGCCATGTGAGGCACAGAAGCCAAATCAGCATGTCACGGTCTCAATTAAACGGTCTCCTCAGACTCCCCGCAGAGACACCTTCCAGAGAGCAGAAGTGCGACAGAAGCACTCAAAGACTGAGGCAGCAGCTTCTCAAAGAGGACAGAGGAGCGGCAGACGCAGCCTTTTATTTCTCCCACCTGGAAATAACTTCATTAACTTCATCCGTGCTATTTTTGTTCATCTCTGTCGGTCTGCATGTCGGTCTCTGGTTATCTGCTGGCTCTTGACTTGTGTCTCTGTGCACTTTACCCACAGTCACTTCTACAACAGAGATATTCAAAATCTGAGAAATGCACCTTGGTAACTGTGTGTATAAAACTAATTGGTTCCTTTAAATTCATTCCGGCAAAATTGGTGGCTTTCATAGCCGACAGCTTTTTGTGTTCAGGTGCACTTTCTGTTCCTGTAGTGTGTGACAGGCGGAACACATTTCCGTAGGTTAACAGGTTAATAGCTATACATCTGTCAGATTAGGTTATACATCAGCCCACATTGTAAATCGTGAGATTATCATTTGTAAATGTGCTTTACCTAAGAGAACATTTAAAAGCAGCTTGCTGAGCCTTCTTATTTAACAGTTGTGCTCTGAAAGTGTGTCTATACGTGTGTGGGTGGAAGGCAATGGAGCAGGGGTTAATTAGAAGACACAGCTTCCTCTGAATGTCTCTCCCTCTGCTAATAGCTGCTCTTCTGAAACCGAGAGCTGAAATACACACAGTGCCCCCTCACACTGGAGACAAAGCAAAAGAGTGATCATAGTTATTTTTTTGTTTGTTAATTTGCACAATACACAAACCTAACGATAAATAATATCACCGTGCAGGAAGAGGCCCTGGGCTTATTTAAAGCCTCCTAAATAATTTCACAATATTGTAGAGAACACAAAATATATACATAAGATATGACTGTAATATTAATGACAAAGAATTTGAACAAGATATATAATAAGAATAACAATAATCATGCCATACTGTTGCAGTCCTTAACATTTAATTCAGCTTTATTTAAGACACCTTATCACATAAAAGTAATATTTAATACAAAACGAGGACAACAACACAGAGGTATTATCATTGCAGTTCGTAAGTCCTCAGTGATTAGAAGACATACAAGCATTTGTACATAAAGTTCCTCAACACAGCATTAACACTAGTCACAAATGTGGATTGCAATTGTCCATCTTGAGAGCTTGAGCAGGATTCTGAATGAGTCATTAAATGCTTTTTCACTTTTGCTTTACTGTAACTGCACAACAAGTGGGCTCTAAAGAGAGCTGGTTAACATCCTCCGTACACATAGGTCATTTACGTGCCAGCCTATTGGCTTCTGCACTACGGTTTGCAACACTGGCGCTGCACATCGTCACTGAGCTCATTCCTGATGATGTGACCCAAATATCTTACTTTGTTCCCCACAGTTGCCATATTATAAAGTCAAGTTTATATGTGGTTTATACGTGTTTTTTTAGCAATCATGAAAACACTCTCCAGTTGAATTTCATGTCATACTGCACACTAAATGTGCGCAGACTGAGCAGTTGCTGTAAGCCAGCCATAAAAGAAGACAGGACGACTAAGTCATCAGCCGCATTAGATGGTTAATAAGACTGTCCCCCACCATACATCCAGTCTTACAATCTTTTAACTTTTTAGAAAGATCATTCACGTACAGATTAAAGAGAACAGGTGACAATATTCTACTTTGTTGAACCCCGTTAGTCACTAAGAAAGGTGCAGATACACTCTAACCCCATCTAGTTTGGGATAAACTTGAAAGCAGTGTCCCTGTTCCTGGCAGTGATTCGGTGTCATCAAAAAGGACACTTAAGGCATTAAAATATTTGTTGGCAGGGGCAAGAAACTAATGTCTTTGTACACACAATGCTACCCTGCTATGATTACCTCCAAACCCTAACCAAACAGGTCCTATACTCTCTGGTCACGTTTTCTAAACCATTATTCCCAAACTAACCAGAAGAGGATGCTGCTGTCTAATGGTGACAACACCGTATGGATCAAATTAAGAAATTTAATAACGAGGCCAATCTTCTTCATACTGTAAGTTTTAAATGGCATGCCAACTGAGTATTATTACTTTTACGATCATACAAGATCATGCCATGCCTACTAAAATAGAGCAGGTAAGGGGACTGTAATTATTTCCTGCCATGCTTCGCAATGTCTATTTTCTGCTGCTACGGGTCAATTGTAATTGACATATATGGAACTAAGTATAGCACAGAGTGTCAGAGCTTCCAAAACAAAGTAAAATAACTTGCGGAGCCATCACAGAAGGTAAAGAAGCAAAGTCCTTCCTTACAAATTTCAAGGGCCTCAAAAGGCCTGGCCGTCATGTCGGCTCTTTCACATTTAATGAAGTTTTTTCGCACTTCAACCTCAAGTGGCTCAGCGCAGCCGGGTCCTCCGGGAACTCGAGCAAGTCCTTCACAGACGGGCTGACTAACAACACCAGCTGCTGACGTGTGAATGTGTTTGTATGAACCTGCACGTCCTTGCGTGATGAGACAGAGAGTCAAGAGGAAGAAAAATAACAGCAGCAGGTTAATGGGCTGCAGTAAGTATACTATTGGTCCGGCAAGTTAGTGCTGAAACAATGAGTCCATTATTCAAATAGTCTTGGATGTATCGAGCAACAATGGCAAACATTTAGCGGTTTCAGCTTTCTCGAATGTGAGAATTTGTTACTTTTCTCTGTTATTTATCATTGTAAATTGAACATCTTTGGTCAGACAATACAAACAATGTGTGGATGTAACTGTGATGGGCACTTTGACTAGGTTTTGATATTTAATAGACTCAAATATATATCAAAAAGATAACAGATCTCTTAAAAG